>JAQZBX010032070.1:0-26038 GCA_029593785.1 Cabassous unicinctus | reverse complement strand
AGTGATTCCATTTTTAAACAAATCACTTCCTACAAGAAGCAATTTTAAGATTCTTAGTCATTTTAATTGCAGAAAATACTGTAATTTTCAGGTAAGTCATTAAAATTAACTGTTTTGCAACTTCAGTGCTTTGGGAATCAGGATTTACTCTATTTTTTACCCTAAAACAAATGCAGGTATAAGCTGAGAACTTCTGTTAATGGGCATGATGGAAGAACAGGAATGAGATTTATCCTCTCATCTTAAATAACTAGAAATCAGAACAAAGTAAATGAAACAATGGTTTCCAGATATTGGACTATAGGCGGCTGTATATAGTAATCTCTGAGAAAAGGGAAACAAATGAGATGAGCCTTAAATGTGCCTCAGCTCACTACCACATGAGAGTTTCCAAGCTGTAGCACAGAATGGGAAAACCTAAACAGAGCTGGGAAGTTTCCATAAGTTGAGGAGGCAGAGTTTGGATTTCAGGAAGACTTAGTGTGTTAGTATTTATAGAATGAAATACCAGAGACAGGGAGAGAAAGAGAGTGAATGTGTTCTAGAGATCTGCAGAACGGTCCCTTTGAAGTTTGGCAAAGTACTGATTTTCACTTGCTGTGACAGAATGACTGAAGTTAGGTAAAGAACCACCATAAGAGAAGTGGAAGATTAAATTTCATAGCTCTCCCATATCAAGGAGAAAAATCAAAGAAACAGACCCAGATATGCAAAAATGATAGATTTAAAAACAAGTTCATTTTAAAAAAACTATTATATATTTCATATGTTCAAGCAAATAGAATAAATATGACATGATGGAGAAATAAATGGAAGATATATAAAAAAGACAAATCAAGTTTCTAGAGATGAAAAATAGAATATCTGGAAGAAAAAAATACACTGGATGGAATTAACAGCAAATGAGACAGTGATGCTTGAAAGATTAGTGAAATTGAAAATAAAGAAACAGTGACTATCCAAAATAAGGCACAGAGAGAAATAAAACTGGAGAGAAACTGAACAAAAGATAACTAAACCATGGGACAATATCAAGCAGCTTAACAAGCTAGTCATTAGAATTCCGGAAGAGTAGTATGGGACAGAAAAATATTTGAATAAATAATGGTAAAACATTTTCCAACTTTGATTAAAAAAACTATCAGCCCTTTGATCCAAAAATCTCAACACATCCCAAGCTAAGAAACATTAAGTTGCATTAAGATGTCATATTAAATTGCTGAAAACTAGTAATAAAGAGAAAATCTTATATTTCCTCAGAAAGAAAGACACATTAAGAAGAGGAAGAAAGATAAGAACTTCTCATCAGAAACCATGCAAGTCAATAGAAAAAAGAATGGCATCTTTCAAGTACTGAAAGAAAAAAATATGTCAACCTAGAACTCTAAACCCAGAAAAATTTCTTTCATAAATAAAGGAAAATAAAGACTATTTAGCCATAGGGCTGAGAATTCACCACCAGTAGACTAGAAATTCAGAAATATTAAAGAAAGCTTTTAGGCAGAATGGAAATTTGAATCTACAGAATGGAATGGAGAGCATGAGAAATGGCAAGTAAATGAGTAAATATAGAAGACTATTTTCTTTTTTTTTCATACATTTTATTTTTCAATTATTTCATGCTTACAGGAAAATTGCAAAGCTAATACAGAAACAACACATAGAACTTCAACATATCTCACACCCAGATACCCAGATTTAATAAACACTAGCATTTTGCCACATTTGTTTTCTTTTTCTTTTTCTTTCTCTTTCCTTCTCTTTCTTTCTCTTTTTCTTTCTTTCTTTTCTTTCTTTCTTTCTTTCTTTCTTTCTTTCTTTCTTTCTTTCTTTCTTTCTTTCTTTCTTTCTTTCTTTTTCTTTCTTTCTTTCTTTCTTTCTTTCTTTCTTTCTTTCTTTCTTTCTTTCTTTCTTTCTTTCTTTCCTTCTTTCTTTCTTTCTTTCTTTCTTTCTCTTTCTTTCTTTCTTTCTTTCTTTCTTTCTTTCTTTCTTTCTTTCTTTCTTTCTTTCTATCTACCTACTACCTATCACTTATCTACTCATCTATCATCTATTTCTCCTTATCATCATCATCAATCTAACCTATTTTCTGAATATTTGAAAGTAGGTTACATGCATCATGCCCCTCTAAAATACAATAAGTCAATGTACACTTCATAAGAAGGACACTTAAGTAACCACGTTAAGTACACTTATCAAGTTCAAGAAATTTAACATAGATTTAAAGGATACAGTCCATATTCCAATTTTTCTTAATTATCCCAATAGTGTTCTTTTGGATACTTTCTCTTCTATTATTAGATCCAGTCCAGGATCATGTACTGCATTTGTCATTTTCTCTTTAGATATTTCATTTCTATTTTTTTTTTAATTGTGGTGACATATATGCAACATAAAATTTCCCATTCTAACCACTACCAAGCTTCCTATTCAATGGTATTAATCACTTTCACAATGTTGCACTACCATCATCATAAATTTTTTAATCAAAATTTTCCTTTATCCCAAACTTAAACACTGTATCCACCATGCATTAACTCACTATTCTCCCTCCCTCTCAACCTTGGTACCAGTATTCTACATTCTGTCTCTGTGAATTTTGTATTTTCAAGTTATTTCATATAAGTGAAATCAAACAATATCTTTTATGTCTGACTTGTTTCACTCAATGTGAAGTCTTCAAGGTTCATCCATGTTATAGCATATATCCAAACTTAATTCATTTTTATGGCTGAATAATACTCCTTTGTTAATGAACATACTACATTTTGTTTATCCATTCATCTGTTGATGGACAAATGAGCTGCTCCTTTTAATTTTGTGAATAATTCTACTATGAACTTTAGTGTACAAATATCTGTTCAAATTCTTTTGGGTTTAGACCTAGAAGTGGAATTGATGGTTCATATAGAAGCTCTAAGTCTTTTTGAGAGTCACTAAATTATTTTCCATAGCAACTTCACCATTTTACATTCCCGCCAACGATGTACAAGGTCTCCTATTTCTCTGCATTCATGCCTGCACTTATTTTCATTTTGTTGATGGTAGCCATTCTTGTGGGCGTGAAATGGCATCTCATTCTGGTTTTGATTTGCATTCCTTTAATGGCTAAAGATATTGAGCATCTTTACATGTGCTTATTGGCCATTTGTATATTCTCTTTGGAGAAATGTCTAATCAAGATCTTTGCCTTTTTTATAAAAAAATGAATTGTATTTTTGTTTTTGAATTGGGTTGTAGGAATTTTTACTACATTCTGGATGTCATACTCTTATGAAATACATAAATATTTTCTCCCATTCTATAGGTTGTCATTTCACTTTCTTGATAATGTCTTTTACGTAAAAGGTTTTTTTTTTAATTTGATGAAATCCAATTTATCTAGATTTTCTTCTTTTTTGCTCATTCTTTTGGTGTAAAGGCTAATAATCCAGTTCTAGTAGCTTGAAGGTTTTAAGGATATTCCCTTATGTTTCCAAGAGTTTTATAGTTTTAGCTCTTGTATTTAGATCATTAATCTATTTTGTATTGATTTTTGTATATGTTGAGGAGTAAGAATCTACTTTCATTATTTTGCATGTGGATATCCAGTTGCAATATGAATTTGTCAATTTTTCATTTTGGCAAAGAAGGCTGTTGGAACTTTTATTTGGTTTGTATTGGAGCTGAAAATCATGTTGGGTAATACTGACGTCTTACCAATATTAAGCTTCCAATCCATGAACATGAGATATCATTCTATTTATTTAGGTCTTCTCTAATTTCTTTGAGTAGTGGTTTATAACATCCTTGGTTAAATTTATTCCTAGATACTTGATTCTTTAATTAATATAATAAAAGCAATTGTTTTGATTTTCTTTTCATATTGTTCCTTGCTAGTGTATAGAAGCACTGCTTATTTTTCGTTTTTATCTTGTACTTCACTACTTTGCTGAATACATTTATTAGCTCTAGTAAATTCCTTGTGGATTCTTTGTATATACTATATATAGTATCATGTGATTAGTGAATAAGGAGAGTTTTACTTCTTATTTTCCAATGTCTTTTATTTGTTTTCCTTGCCTAATTGTTCTGCCTAGAACTTCCTCTACAACAATGAATAGCAGTGATGAAGGCAAGTATCTTTGTCTTATTCCTGATCTTAGCAGAAAGCTTTCAGTCTATCACCATTGAATATGATATTTGCTGCTGGTTTTTCATAAATGACCTTTATCTGAGAACATCCCTGTCTATTCCTAGTTTTCTGAGTGTTTTAATCAGGAAAAGGTGTTGGATGTTGTCAAATGACTTTCCTGCATTAATTGAGATGGTCATGTGCTTTCCCCTTTATCCTATTAATGTGAGTGTATTATATTGATTTACTTGTGTTGAATCATGCTTGCATTCCTGAACTAATCCTACTTGGTCATGGCATACAATCCTTTTAATGAGCTGTTGGATGTGTTTTGTGTGTATTTTGTTGAGATTTTTATATCTAAATTTATAGGGATATTGGTTTGTAATTTTCTTTTCTTTTGGTATTTTTATCTGGCTTTGTATCAGGATGATGCTGGCCTCATAGAATGAGTTGGGAAGTGATCTTTCTTCTTCAATTTTTGGAAGAATTTGTGAAGTATTGGTATTAATTTTTCTTTGAATGTTTGACAGAATATACCAATGATGCTAACTTGTCCTGTACTTTACTTTTGGGGGAGATTTTTGATTAGTGATTCAATCTCTTTATTTCTTTTTGGTGTGTTGAAATCTTCTATTTCTTATTGATTCAGTTTCGGTAATTTGCATGTTTCTAGTTCATCTAATTTGTTGGCATACAATTGTCAATAGTATTGTCTTACAATTCTTTTTATTTCTGTAGGACCATAGAAAAAAACAAATGAATATTCCTTTCTGATATTCATTTGTTTTTTTTTTTTCTCTCTCTCTCTTTTCTATTTCATATAATTAAAGTTTTGTCAATTTTTTCCCATCTTTTTGAAGAAAATATTTTGGGTATCATTTATTCTTTGTATTTTCCCCCACACACACTTTATTTCATTTGTCTCAATTCTAATTTTGTATTATTTCCTTCCTTCTGCTTTCTTTGGGTTTAGTTTGCTCTTATTTTTCCAGATCCTCCAATTGTGAGGTTAAGTCTCTGATCTGAGATATTTCTTCTTTCTTAATGTAAGCATTTAGAACTACAACTTTCTTCCTCAACACTGCCTGTGCTGTATCTAATACATTTTAGTATGTTGTATTTTCAATTTCACTCACTGCAAGATATTTCTTAATTTCCCTTGTAATTTATTCTTTGATGCATTGTTTTTTTGAGTGCATTATTTAATTTCCAAATTTTTGTGAATTTTCCAGTTTCGACCTCATTTATCAATTTTGAGCTTCATATTACTGTGATCAGAGAAGATACTGTGTCTTATTGCAAACTTTTTAAATTTATTGAGACCTTTTATTTTTTTACCAACATATGGCATATCCTTGAAAATGATTCATGTGCACTTGTAGAAAAATGTGTATTCTGCTGTTGTTGGATGAGGAGTTTTCTATAGATGCCTGTTAAGTCTAGTTTGTTTATAATATTGTTCAAGTATTCTGTGGAGATCTCTTTATTGATCTCTCTAGATGTTATACCCATTATTTATAGTAGTGTATCCAATTCTTCTACTCTTAATGTAGAACAATCTATTTCTCCCTTCAGATAGGTTAATGTTTGCTTCATATTTTGGGGATCTCTGCTATTAAATATTACTATGTTTTTAATTATTACATCTTCTTGATGAATTGACACTTTTATCAATATATAGTGTCCTTTTTTGTCCCGTTTAACAGTTATTGTTTTAAAGTTTATTCTGCTTGATATCTGTATAGCCACCTTCTAAATTTTATTTACTATTTGCATGGGATATTTTTCCATCCTTTCACTTTCAATCTACTTATGTCTTTGAATTTAATGTGAGTATCTTATAAAAAGCATATAGCTGGGTCATGCATTATTATCCACTCCACCAATCTTTGTCTTTTGCCTGAAGATTGTAACCTATTTACACTTAAAATAATTACTGATAATGTGGGACTTCCTTTTTACATTTTGTTATTTGGGTTTTGCATTTTTCCCTTTTTCCCCTGAATTCTTCCATTACTGCCTAACTTTTAATTTAGTTGATAATTTGTAGTGGCCTTTAAAACACTTTCTCATATCCTTTTGTGCATATATTTTTGGATTTTTGTGGTTACCATGGGGGTTAAATTTAACATCATAAATCCATAACATACATGTATGATTTTATTTCAACTTAACTGTGTTCTAATATCCATCTTTCCCTCAATCTTTGTGTTGTTCTTGTCATAAATTGCATCATTATAATTTATGTGTCCAAAACCATAGATATGTTAATACTTTTTATGTATTTGCATTTTAGTTTCTGTAAAAATTAAAAAGTGGTGTTACAAACCAAAATTATAACAATGGTGGTATTTATATTTGCTCATGTAATTACCTTTACTAGAGATGTGGTTTTGATCTACTGTCTAATGTTCTTTCCTTTTTGTCCAAAGATTTCCCTTTGCCATTCCTAGCAGGGCCAAACTAGTGATATTGAACTTCCTGAGCTTTTCTTTCTCTGAGAATATCTTAATCTTATCCTTATTTTTAAACATTAACTTTGACAGATATAGAATTCTTGGCTGGAATTTTTTTTTTTTCTTTTAGCACTTCAAATTTGTTGTTCCACTGCCTGCCTTCTTGCTTCCACAGTGTCTGCTAAGAGTTTCATACTTAATTTTATCTAGATTCTCTTGTATATGACACATTACTTCTCTCACATAGGTTTCAATATTCTGAAACATTTGATTATAATGTGCCTTGGTGTGGACGTATTTGAGTTTATCCTTTTTCTTGTTTGTTGAACTACTTGGATGTGGATTTTCATGACTTTCATTAAATTTGTGACGTTTTGAAAGCTTTTATTATTTCGTTGAATACTTTTCCTGCTCTCCTCACTCTTTTTGTCCTTCTGGTACACCTATAATACATATTTGGTATGCTTCATGGTGCCTAACAGGTCTTTTAGGGTTTGCTCACTTTTCTTCATTCTTTTTCTTTGAACTCCTTGGACTGAATAATTTCAATTTCCTTTTCTTCAAGTTGACAGATTCATTTTTCTGTCATCCACAATCTGATGTCGAAAATCTCTAGGTATTTTTCTTTTTAAATTTCAGATACTATTGTCTTCACCCACAGTTTTTCTGTTTGGTCCTTTTTATGATTTCTTTCCCTCTTTATAATTATCTTTTCTATCTATTGTTCACCTATGTTTTCCTGATTTCCATTAGTTCTTTTTCCATGTTTTCCTCTAACTTTTTAAGCATATTCAAGACAAGTTTAAAATTTTTGTCTGGTATGTCCAAAATCTGGGTTCCTCATTAAAGGCTTCTAATGGGCCATTATTCTCTGTTTCTTTATATACTTGGTAATTTTGTTGCACATTGGATATTTTAATATTTTAGCATGCTATCTCTAGAATTTACCCTGAGCTTGTATCCAGCTATTTTTATGACAGAGATTACTTGAATACCAGTAGCTAACAAAACCAAACACCCTCCCAGGTTTTGCAGATTGGCCTGTGCCAGTGCTTTCCTTTAGAGTTTAGCCTGCCTAGCAATGCATCTACAGAACAACCTGAGGTGAAACCATAGGCTCTTCTCCAGTCTTTTCTGCATCTGTATACTGTCTTCAGCCCTGAGAATCCTTCCACCCACAGGGATCCAAATGTTCTCCTTTTGGGATCAGTCTCCTTTCCCAGTCCAACTGCCACATTGTACATCCCAAAAACTGGCACTCCTGTACCCTAAACAGCCACAAATTGAATGTTCTCCCCTATCACTTCAACTGCACTGCAAACCACTTCCCAATACTAAGCAAGCTCTTGGGTAGCAAGCCTGCAACAAGTGTTCTGATTTAGCACTTCTAACTATGACCAGACATATTGACACAGACAAACATGCACCCAAGTATGTGCACAAGGGTAACTCTGCTCTTTCTGGAACCAGGTCCAGGAACCTACACTGGGAATGGAGGCTGGCTCCACACAAAGTTGAGGAGAGGACTGGAAAAAGAGCAGCAAGTGCACCATGAGGTTTTTCTACCAGTTCTAGATTGTCTTTGTCTTGACCTGGTACCTGCTTAGTTACTGAAACCTTTTAACTGTTTTTCAGAGCTCTGAGAAAGATGGTTCTGTCCATTTTTGCTTGTTGTTTGAAAGTTCCATGAAGGAACAGAACACTGAATCATCTCACTCTGCCCCTAGAAGACCTTTTCTTATGTCACTTTTAATCTCATTAGAAGATTATTGCTTAAAAGAAAAATATTGTTATCAAGTGTGATATGCAACTGTAAATCTCAATTCCAGATATTTGAGTTTGTTAAAATAACTTTTGTTGCTATTCAAAGATGTTAAAAGAAACAAATTTATAAATTTTTACTTAAAATTGATATTTTATTGGTATAATATTAATTTATATTTAATGTAATAATTTATTATGCAGGGTGTCAGTTGAAATTAGAGTTTTGTTCCTCAAAAAGAAAAAGAAATCAAACAATATATAATACTACTGCCTGTAAAACATGTCTTTTAACCATCTCCTGTGTCTGTCTCTGTTCAATCTCCATAAATGAGCTCTATGTTATTTCCTCTTTCTCAAACTCACTGTCACTGGCTTAAATTTCAAATCCATTTCTTTCTAATAGTTTTCTCCCTATACTTGAAGGTAGTGTCATCTATGATAATTTCTCTAATTCCTGCATATAGAAAGTATATCCCTCTCCTGTGAGTTAGTCTGTCATGTGCCATACTATTTTAAGTTCATATCCCCAGCACTTAGCAGGGTGCTTGTCACAGAGTAAATTCTTCCTATATATTTAAGGAATAAATGAGTGAATTAACACATAGCATTTGTAGATGGGTATTCATCAGAGTTACACTGTCCTTATTTTCTTAAATTAGCCCTATACCATGCAGAAATTTTGGCCATTCTTCTGATATGAAAGTTCATTGAGGACAAGGATCATTCTTTTATATTTTTGGATCATTCCTCAGAACTCTTTCTCCTCACTAGCATTTAGGAAATTTACATAAAATATGTTATTTTTGGATTTTGCAAGCATCTCGCTCTAAGATGAGTTAACAGGACTCAGAGAATCCGAAGTCACTTAAAGTTGAGTGGGAGTCTCAACCTGAACTAAGTTTATTGAATCTTGATCCAGTCCTGTTCATTCATTCAGCAACGGATTATGAATTCCTACTTTGTGTCTACTGTTTACAGAGGCAAAGTTATTTAATATTCTGGCATGATTACTTGCTATCCATGACTTGATAGTCAGAACTGACCTCCCAAATGTAAAGAAAACACTGCATAAAACTATATTCAGTATCTTAATCAGTGTGTTGAATAATTTGTTTGGGGTTAACTATGTTCAATATTTTAGAATAAAATAGATTCCCAATGAAGCTTTTTTTTAAAATTAAGTAAACCTGAGAGTTAAGTCAAATTTTATTAAGCATATGTTAATTATGACCTTTACTTGAATATCAACTTCTCCTTCAAATAATAAAAGAAAGTGTAGGAAAATAGGGTTTAGCAACTTTTTAAAGAGAAAATGTCTCCATTAATGAAGCTTATCTCTTTCTACATCTCTTTGAGAAAATATATTTCTTGGAACAGAGACTAACCTAATTAGTGACTTTTGACTAACAGGATATAGAAAAGGTGATGGCAAGATTCTTAGAGCTGTAAGAAAGTAGTTGAAAACCTAATACCCCAAAGAAAATGCAAAGCCTTACTGTGGATACACACAGCAGACATTTAAAGGGAAAAAGGTTAAGTCTAACCTTGGCATTGGCTTGAAAACTGATAGAACCACTGACCCTTCCACTACACAGTGAATGCTTAAAAGTAATATATAGTCCTTGATCATCTTATTGTCCATAATACCTGGTCTTGGAAGATTAAACAATTTAATTACTGAATAAGGAATAGAGTGAATGGACAAAAAATAAAAATGCTACAGAGTTTTTGTTTCTATGGGATCATTTTAATTTTGAACCAGCATCCATTTTGTCTGTATATAATATGAAGATAAAGTTTAAGTTACATGTTAAAATTAAATGGTATATAGTACCATGTTTTTTACAATCCATTCGAAGTGTACACTCAGTGACTCTCATTTTCATCACAGAATTGTACAAAGCATGGTACTGTATAACACAATGAACCCTGTGGTGGAAGTTGGACTGTAGTTAACAGAACAAATATGAGAACATTCTTTCATGAACTATAACAATTATATAATAATAATACAGGGTGTTAATAACCTGGTGGGTTGGGAGAAAATACACCAAATGTAAGATATTGGCTATAGTTGGTTGTAATATTTTGACAATTTTTTTTAAAGTTTGCAACAATTGTTTCACAACCGTGTAAGGTATTGGTGGTGGGGTTATATATGAAAGCCCTGTATGATGCTATGTATGTTTGTTTTGTAAATTCACAGCTTTTATTACACACTTATTGTTTATGTATGTTCATATATAAATGATAAACTTCAATTATAAAAAGTTAAAAAAATTAAATGGTAGATGTGACTTGTCATAGCTTCAAATGTAAAATGTGTGAATCACATACTCTTGTATTATGTGGGCACACATGATGTGCTAGAGATACTTATGACTAATGAAAAATTTCTTGTGATTGTTGTATCACAGATTTGTGAGTATTCAATAATTTTTGCAGAATAGAATAAAGGTCAGAGGGGGCAATAATGTTATGTGTAATATTTTAGGTTTTTAGTAGGAAAAGATATTGTTCTATATCTGTGGTGGTTGTAAGCTGTATATAACCCAGAAAAACATGTCTTCAATTTAACCCATTCCTGTGGTTGTGGATCCATTGTAAATAGGACCTTTTTATGAGGTTCCTTCAGTTAAGGTGTGACCCACCTCATTTAGGATGGGTCTTAATCCTATAACTGGGGTCCTTTATAAATGAAATTAATTTAGAGAGAAAAAAAGACATGGAAGCAAAAACCTGAAAGCAGTGAATGAAAGAGTAGGGATAGACCAGCAGATGCCCATGTACCTTGCCATGTGACAGAGGAGCCAAGGATTGCCAGCAGTCACATGGCACATTCTTTGGGAAGAAAGCCTTCCCTTGATTGGACATTTTACTTGGCCTCAAAACTGTAAGCTAATAAATTCCCATTTTTTAAGCCAACCTATTTCATGGTATCTACTTTAAGCAGCCAAGGAAACTAAAACAATCCACTCAAAGCAACTTTAAAGAGGAATCACTGACAGAAAGAAATATTATAATATAACTAACAAAACTGGGATCTGGAAGGGGAGATGGTAGGTCTGAGGTAAATTCCTCAATTTTTTTGAAAAGGTGGCAAATTGATTTGATCTAATAGTGATAAACCAAGAAATAGAAGAATACGCTTATTATTTAGAATTGTGTGGAACAAGAGACTTACTCTTAGGCATGGGACAATATGTGAGTGAGATAATTTCAATTTCCATTATTTTGTCCATTGCCATTTGAATACTCCACCTCCGGACAAGCATATAAATATATGTTCAACTGTGTTAAAGTATTAACAGTTTTTACATAATTATATTGAGAATACATACCTTTAAATGTACCCAAAGGGTATTGAACTATAAATCTTAGCTGATAAACATAGGCCTTTCATCTAATTATGAAATATTTGAATAACAGACAACACCATGCAGGTTTGGAAAAACCTCAAAAAGTAGGCAAACCCCTATTTTCACCTATAAACTAAATATAAAGGATACTTTACAAGACCCTGCATTAGAATAAGTCTTCCTGAAATGCATATTTGTTACAACTGTCTCAAATAATTTTAGAAAAATAAGTTCTTAATATGGAATTCTATTAAAACTACCCAAAATGGAGTAAAATAGTTAATTTATTTTAGATTCCTTCTCTTTAGTCCTTCTGCTTTGGTTCTCAATCCTGGGGCCACTAGTTATTATCTTTGATGCATTACTCATGCAATGGTTCAAATCAACAATTATATGAAAATCTAAGCATTTTAGGGGCATGAGGGTACATGGGCACTGAAATTTATAATGCATAGGATTATAAGTATAAAAATTCATTAATTAATTTTCCCCAACTTCCTATTAACAATCTTATCATAATTTAATGTGGAGTCAAACAATTCCTCTAAGTAATGAGAACACCAACTTGGAGCTCATGCAATACCAGGGATTTGGCATCTAAACCCTAGTCTTCCTACTGCCAGTTTGTTGCCCTGCCATAATCACTCTACCTCCATCAGCAAGTCTTTTAGAGAATCAGTGACCCATAGATCGGTGCACTCCTGGTGTATGCGGCACTATTGTTTAACACTGTGAAATTCTGCCTGCCAGACGGTGCCAGAGGGGAATGTCATCACTGGCAGGTGGCTGGTTTGCCTTGACGTTGTGATACCTATTTCTGGCGAAGATGCTTTCTCCTCATTTTGCCATTCCCTCTCCCTTAGTATTCTTGCAAAAAGCTGTCTTCCCAAGAGCCTTCCCCCATGCTATGGACCAGAGTTCATTTCTGTCAGTCCTCAGGTTGATAGCCCATCACAGAGTAATGTCCAAACATGAGAAATTGTGATAATTAAACTTCTTTTTTTTCTTTGCACAGAATAACTAATTGTAAAAATTGGCAGTCAGCCTGCCATTTGAAAGTGAAAAAAACATCTTGTTTTAACATCTGAGCAGGGATTTTTTTTGTAATCTGTAAACAATTGGACCATATGTAGTGTGATGGGAAACATGAAGCCTGTGATAGAACATCATTTAAGGAACCTGGTGTTTAATCACTGTTCTTTGATTCACTGAAATAGAAATTAGCTTTGTAAGTTGTAGGTTTTATCATGATTTTAAAGATACAGTTTTCTTAAAATATCAGCCTACACAGACAACTTATGAAGTCATTACTGAGGCAGGGGTAAGGGAATTCAAATGTTTAAAATGTAAATATGTTTTTAAGACACCTAAGCAGGTAACAGATGTAGTAGCCATGGGATTCTACAGCCTTTGTTTTTGCCTACAACCCACTCAATGATACAAAGGATTTCCACACAATATGTTTCAAATCTTTGAAGATTTTTTTTTTCTAAATAAATTCAGTTGATGAAATCAAAGTCATACAAAATTTCACCTCTGATTAAATTAAAATGTTTAAAAATGAAATTATGTCCTCTTCTAAATTTTGTTATATTTTCCAGCTTATTATATATTACATAGACGAATTAACTATTATATTAAAAATGATAAATGTTGAAATCCTTATTGTTTATGTAGGATCCATATATATCATGGCTAAATTTTTTATATGCAATTGATGAAACTTAGAGAAAAATAAAATGATCAAGAAAGTTTTGAAATAATTACAATGGCAGCAATACACAACACTGTATAAAGTGGAAATGTGTTTGAAAGATGGGCAGAGCTAGGTTCTCTGCCTGACTCGCCATTAATTATATTTTGAGTTTTGTATGAGTAACTTTATTTTTCTGTGTCTTGGTTTTCTTTTCCCTAAAATTAGCTGGTTAGATCATATTCAAGATTTTTAAAGGCAGTGGGAATGAAGCAAATCAGAATCACATGAGGAACTTCTTTAAAACACCACTTGGAGAAAGCTGTCTCCTTCTACTTCCTCTCTTTCTTATACCTTCTTCTCCCCTAACCCCCAAAAAAGTCACTGCTGGGGAAGTTACTCTTGAAAATGAAAGTATATAGAATCTCTAAACAACTGATCCACATAATCTATCAATAATTGTCTATTTGATATTATTGAAGGTTTAAAGGAATGTCATTGTTGGATGTGATATAACCCAAATCTTTTACATTGTTACCAAATATTCTTGACTTGATAAAGTTTTTGATTGTTTCAGTTTTCATAATTCATTGAGTACTTTGTTGGGTCATTTTCCCACATTGAATCTACATGGGAAGATCCTAAGTACATGTTTTGCTATAAACTACTTTATGCCTCAATTGGCTTCTAAATTCAGTGTTTTCTGGAAAGCTGCACTTACAGGTCTCAGCCAGCAAGCTGAAACTGACAAAGGAGTGTTCTACTTCTCTGCTGTAAAAGTTGTACTTACCTTGTTTTCATGAAACCAACCTCTGTTTCCAAGGAAACAAGAACAAAAAGGCAGTTGGCAGCTAGCATCTGGGACTTAGAAGAACTCTCACATGTCAATTTCAACTGCTGGCTGCTGGCTCAGACCTAAAAATGTGAAGAATTAAAATCACCTTCAGATTTTCAATACATACAAAAAGAGTAAAACACGTTCGTTTTCGTAAATTTTAAATAAATTGGGGTTCACAGCAAACCGTTTTTAAAATATCTTTTGAAATAATATAACTAGTTAAAATTTATTTTAAATGCCAAAAAAATAACAATCACATTTTATTTTATTTTAAAACAGTAAGTGTATGTATTGCAAATATATTTTTTTTTTACAATTTTCCACCATTTGATTTTTCCACTTACCCTTTTTACTTAATTTATGTTGCCACCTTCTTTCTTACTGCTTCCCATGCATCTAACTCCTTTTTTTTTGTTATTGTTGTTTATGATGAACTCTTTGTAAGGAAATCATATTACTGGAGAGCGGTTGAGGTTTTTAAGTCTCTAGGATACCTTTGCAAGTAGGCTTGGCCCAATAAAACAATTGAGTCTTTTTAAATGTATAAGAGGGAGTTGGGATGTCCACAACTATTTCTTTTTTGTAGTGGTGCATAATTAAGGGTAGATGAGATGGTGGGAGTGCATGAATTACTTAGATTGTAATATGCAAATCCACCCATCTTGTTCTTTCATTATTTTCATTACTGCTTCTCTTGTAATTACATGGATATCAACTAATCTTGAGGCATGGTATTAGAAATACTCATTGTTACTACAACTACTGTCTTTACAATAGCAATAAAAGGCTAGCATGAGTCTGCTTAAAAGCAACAACAAAAGCAAACAAACAAACAAATAACTTACAATAGGGTGTAGTATTATCCTGGGTCTCAAAGGTCAGCCTGGAACAGTATTTACCACAGAAGATGTCGATTCTTAGCCCACCAGTGAAGTTCACCTCTCCAGCTTCATTGCTAAATATTGTCAATAGTAATTTCACCGGTACTCTTTCCGAACACTCATCTCTACAAAACTTCTTTCTCTCCACTGAATTAAATTATTTATTTGTCCATTTATTATTTCAGCCAATATTTATTGAGTGCCTGCTTGAAAGCACTATGATGAATATAAAAAATGCACGTTATATGTTTCCTGCCCTTGATTTGCTTAAAATCCTGTTAAGAAATGAGAAAAAATAGGTGGAGTTAAAAAAGAAAAAACCAGGAGACGATACAAGTACAAAATAAGTGCTACAGACCAGAGGTCACCTACCGTGGTAAGAAACCTATATCCTGCCTACAAATGTCATTTGTTTCAACCCTAAAGCTTTGTGGTTGTTTTGTTTCAATCAGTCATAAGAACAAATCATGCCATTTTCTTGTACAAATATCATTTGATTATCCTAGGCCTTGATAACCACCTTGGTACAATCTCCTGGTTCCGAATAAGCGTTTGCTTTGCAGGGTTATGTTCTTCAGAGTTAGCACAGTCCTCACCACTTACCGCAAACTCCAGGACTCCTTTAATTCATGGTCCTTGGATTCGTTTGAATTTGGAAACTCCTGTTAAATGAAAAATCTGCCTGGAATGCAAAATTTGCAGTGAGAAAGAAGATTTTTCTTGCATTGAAGCTAGAAACTTGTGGCAAACGTTAAGCTCAGAAATGTGGGGTTTCATTTATAACTTTTCTAGGAATTGATTCAGAGTTGCCAGGAAAATGGAGTTTCAGAAGGATATCTATACTCTACCTGGAGTTATATTTTAAGTTATTCTACTATTTGTTGACTATCAAGTTAAAAATAGTAGGTTTTTAAAAATTTCTCTCATGACCTTTCTGTCATTTTATGGTATACCAGGTTCTTTGAACCACAAGATGCCTGTGGATAGATATCAGTAAGTAAAATAGTATGGAAAATTGAGTGTGCAGTAGTTTATCAGATTTACAGTGAGGACTCATCATTTCATTACTTTGTATTGGTAGTTTACTTGTAATTGACTATAAGGCAGAATTTGTAAAATTTTGGAAATTATCTCTGTGTTAGTCTTTTGCAAGTAAATATGCTTCCTTTTATACAGGATAGAAATGTAAGAAATATAAAAATAATAATTTTAGGAAGGAACCTTTTAATTGTAACTTCTCCTAATACCACTCTCTATATAAATAGTGTGTGTGTGTGTGTGTGTGTGTGTGTGTGTATACATATAATCTTATATTTTTCTTTTTTGGTGTAGTATTCTAGACATTATATTTTTGTTTGTGCTTTCAGACATCATTTAAGGTTTTCACTTTATTGGGGAGGTATGGGATTCTCATGTTTAACATTTTTTGCTGTTCTTAGAAATCCAACATTTTACAAGGAGAGAAATAATCAACTCTTACAAGCAGTGATACTATGCAAGCAGTAATTTAAGAGAAATTGATATATAATATGACAAATGATAAGTTAAAACTTAAATTTGAGAAGCCTACAAAATAGGCAAAATATTGTAAACTGTACTCCAAAATTCAAATTTTAAAAATAAGGCAAAACCCAAATGATACTAATTTTAGTATTTTTATTGATATATAATTCATACACCATAAAAGTCACTGTTTTAAAGTGTACAATTAAGTAGCTTTTAGAATCGTCACAATGTTGTCGCAAAATTGCCACTAATTTCAGAACGTCCTCATCCCCAAAATAAATCACATATCTTTTATTAGCAGCCACTCCCCATTCTTTCCCCGACCCTGCACCTTCTCTGGCAACCACCAGTCTGCTTTCTAGCTCTATGGATTGTTCTAATTTTTGACATTGCATATAAATGTAATTCTGTAATACATGGGGTTTTGTGCATGGCTTCTTTCACTCAACAAAATGTTTTCAAGGTTCATTTTTGTTGTACCATGTGCCAATACTTCTTTCCTTTTTATGGTGAATAATATTCCATTCTGGATATACCACATTTTATTTAGCCATTCATCAGTTGATGGCCTTTGGGGTTGTTTCCAATTTTTTACTTTATTAAGTCATGTTGCTATGAACATTCATGTAAGTTTTTGAGTGAATATGTTTTTAATTCTCCTGAGTATGTACCTAAGAGTGAAATTGCTGTGTCATATGGTCACTGCCTGATATCTACACCTATTCATTGAAAGAACTAGGTTACCTTTGTCTTTTATTGATAATTAGTTTTATTTTCTGTAATAATAACAACATACATCTGACAGTAGAGTTTTCAGCTTTGCCAATCAAATCAAAGCTCACTCCCCTTCTCTCATTCACACCCTGTTTTTCACTTGCACCTTCCTTTCCAGTCATCCAGTTATCCATCAAGCTACATTGGGGAAATACTTTCTCATCTTGTCCAGCTCACAGCATTCAGTCTTTCTCACTGTACCAATTTGACTAATATTTACTGAATGCCTCCTGTGTCTTTGATTCTATGGATACAGAAAAGAAGTAGGGTACTTAAGAAATCTGGTATAAGGCATCATTCTTGCCTTATTGCAAAGATAATATGTACACATAAAACAAAGGAGGAAATAGGAGATTAGCTAACATTTATTTCTGAAGAGAAACAAGGTAGAAAATTAACTGGATTAGGAAAGGGCAAATTTAGTGAAGGAGGATAGCATTTGATAAATAAATCTTGGAGTGATGACTATCTTTAAATGTCTTTAAGTATATCCTGAGAAGGGTACCATCTAATCAAATTTTTATCAAATGCCAGGTTGCAGGGTTTATGCATCATTCTGACCTCTCCCCTTCTTACCATTGAGCCAGGTGCAGGTGAGTTGGCGCTGATTTCCTGGTAGGAAGCATTAACTCCAATCACAAAGGAAATCCCAGTCCTTTCCCTGCCTCTTGAGGGAGGATGTGCTAGGGCCTTTGGCTGACATCTGGCGACAAGCAGCCCTATGGCTGAGGTTAGGTGACAGGCTGAGTATGGAGCCATGATCCTAGTGCTGTTCACGTTGCCTCTGGCCACCTTGACCCTGGGCCTGCCTACCTCTCTGGGCATAGGGGTACCCACCTCGGTTGCCCTGCTGGATATGACCCTTAGCTTGCTTAGCCCTAAAGAATCTTCCCGCCTCCTCCTCCTATTCCTAACCCGTTTCTGCTCACATCTCAGCTTGTTTAGTGAGACACAGACACAGCGGCAGACTGGAGAGCTGCACATCTCTTCCCAACTCACAATCAGTGAAGCCATCTTGGTAAACTTGAAATTGTTCATGGTGGGAGTATTTCCACTATGGAAATTGGCAAATGCAAATTAAGGCATTTTTTCCCCAGAGAGCCAGCTGTAACTGCTAGTCTACACAGATGACACTGGTAAAGTTGGTCTGTACTAGACCCCATTTCAAATTTCCCCATGGAGCCATGATCAGGGTGAGCAGAGGTGCTGAAATGGCTAAACAAGGGAGACCGCAGAGTAGGAGAAAACTTCAGGCTGGATCCGAGGGTGCTCTCAGGAGAAAGGACATTTCCAAATCAGACTGCATGTTACCAGCTTCGTTGAGGACATCCCTCACCTGGTGCTCTTTATGTTGTCTGTACAGGTTCTCAAAACTTCTAATATTCACTCTTCTTAATTAAAATCCTTTATGACAAATGAAGATAGACCACACAATATTACCTATTATATAGATATGTGTGTATCATTATACTGTTGAGAGCATTACATTTGTTTATTAGACTATTCAGTTACTTTGAGAGAAGACCATTAAGAAGATAGTGGATTATTGGTTATATAAAGCAGATTTTTTTTTTCATTTAAGGATATTTATTAGAGATTTTCCATGTAAGTACAAAGAGATACAACTCCTTCTTTTCAGTATTATTAATATTGCATATGATGGGGATACCATGGATATATTCCCTTGTTGAGAAACACTTAGGTATTTTCTGATTTTTTTTTGCCAGTTCCAACAATGCTACAGGTAAGCATCCTTGAATACACTCTGTGAAAAGTATGTTCATTTCTAAAGGGCGCATTCATAGAAGCAGAAAGAGGTTGGAAGAGAAGGGATATATGTGCTCATAAAATAGATAGGAAGAACAAAGCGAAATGAGAAGTTGAAAAGACCAGTTAAGGATTCTTCAAAATGTAGAGAAAACATACAGGTCTGGAGTAGAAAGGGGAGGATTTGGGAATGTCATGGAATTTGCCTGAATATTTGAGTTCCAGTCTACCTCATGGACTCAAAGACTGTTTTCAAACAAAGATCTCTGTGGAATATTGTATCCCAGGGACTGGAGACTATACTGAGTTTTCAAGGTAGGTTTTTCACTATAATGGGGGGCTTGGAGACAGTGGCATTTGGCAGAGTTTGACTGTCCTGGGAGGGAGGGCTTACAACAGGGACTCTCTCCAGGACTGTAAAGCATCAGCTCAAGGGCAGCATCCCTGTGCTAGAGAAGGCAAAATGCCAGGCACTGCTGCATAAGTGGGAGTGCATGGGAGTCGCCACTTGTGGCCTTCTAGAATCACTTATAAAGCAGATTTTAAATTTAATGCAATGTGTTCTTTCTAAGGCTGTGATCCAGCCACATTCTATGCCTATCATGACTCTACAATATACAGTGAGCCAGTGAACCTTAGGTAATTATGTAAGAGAGCAATAGAGGAAATTATAACAGAAAAGGCAATTTAAAAATGCATATTTATATTATCTCAATGCAATCAGCTTGAGTGTTTCTGGTGACATAGAATATAATTATTTGAAATTCACAAAAAAATCATAATTCCAATTAAAGCACTGGTTTCTGTTGCATATCTCACAAAACTGTGAAATGGCCAAAGGAAAGAGGAGGAAAAATCCAAGACCTGGGTCGACATAACCTAAGTAATGAGTTACAGAATAGTGGGGAACATAACTACATTTAACCTCTATTTGCTGCATGTATTTTTTATCAAAACTTGCCAGAAAACTAGTTCAGAATCCATTTTCTGAGGTTCTAAAAACTATTGCCATTTCACTCACATTAGCTAAAAACATCTAAATACACAATGTTCTCAAAAGGGTTTAGAATGTACAATTTTGCCATTTTTTCCATGAAGTTAAGAGCATTAGGTGATAAAAGAAATATAAATATTTTGCAAGTAATGTTGTTCAAAATTGTATAATACATTCTCTACATAAATACATATCTATTCTGTATTGAGATTATATAGATGCTTAGTCCAACCGCTCTCATCAACACAACATAGGATTTTATTGTATTAATTTTTATTATTTTCCATGATATTATTGAGACAGAACAATTTTGGAATTTAATGGTCTATGATTGACTTCAAATATTATCTGGCCTATCTTTGGTAATAGTAAAACTTATCATTTGTTTCCCTCCCTCCCTCCTCTCTTCTTCCCTACCTTTCTCCCTCACCCCCATACACACCACACATATATATACACACACGTACATTTTTCATCTAAGACCATGGGGGCCAAAAGAGAAGAACTGAGCAGGTTGTTAACAAAATGGATGTAAATATGAATGTAAGTGTGGATTTATATATAAAGGACTCATTGACAATGAGTTCTTTTTTCTTATTTTACTGAGTCAGGAGTCATTTCCATGAAACTAATGATTATTCTATTTTCCATTTTTGACTAAAACTTTGATTCTGAAAATGTACATTGCAAACATTCTAGTTCTTATTTTTTCCAGCTCTGAGTTTTTTCTTGCTTGAAGACAGACTCAATGACTTTCTTTTTTCAGAAGAAGTATTCAACATATAGCTTTATTGTCATGGGTCTCATGAAAAAGAAAATAAAAGCAAAATTCCCCTTTATTCACTGAGTAATACTTTCTCCCTGTTTTGGTTTGTTAGTTTGTTTTAAATTAGGTTGTTTTCCACTAATTTCTCTTTCTTCTAAATAAATCTATCTTAACACTAGACTGATGGAACTTAATTAGTCTTTTATAATTTGTGAGTCATATGAGATATTCTTATGTTAAATGTCTGTTTTCTTTGAAAATTTTTAAAGCTTCATCAAAAGTATGATTTTCCAAGAGAATTTTTTGATGTGATGTAACTGGTCTGTATCTTAATTATGGTGGTGGTTACATAACACCATGCATTTGTTTAAACTCATAGATTCAATTTTGCTGTATATAAATTTAAAAATAAATTCTTAACAAGTTTCATTTGTAGGATATTAAATATAGTACCATATAATTTTTATGTCTGTGTCATAGTAGCAACACACTTGAGAAATATACAGTTTTGATACCTCTGATATCTGACAAATCAAAATATATGAAATTGGAATTCTCAATATCACTTTTTGCTTTAGAATATAAATTTATTGAAAGCAGGGTCATTGTCATGTTTCATGCTTTATCCTGATACCTAGCATAGTACAGGCACTCAGGAAATGTTGACTTAATGAGTGTTTTAGTTTCCTGAGTGCTAAAACAAATACCATACAGTGGGTTGGCTTAACAATAGGAATTTATTGGCTCATGGGTCCAGAGGCCAAAAGGCTTGCTTCCTCCCAAGGTTATTATATTCAGGCAAGCTGGCAAACATTGGGGTTCCTTGGCTTTTCTGTCATATGGCAATGCCCATGATGATGCCTTCTCCTTTCTCCTCTTTCTAGCTTCTGGCTGCTGCCATGTGACTTCTCTCTCTTCTTGTCCAATTTTCATTGGGTATAATGGTAGTAATTTGAATGAGGCCCACCCTTATTCAGTGTGAACATGTCTTACCTGAAAATATCTTCAAAGCACCTATTTACAAATGGGTTCACACCCACAGGACCAGGGGTCGGGACCTAACAACTTTTGTGGGGAAATGAATCAATCCCCAATAATGACTGATTGGGTTTTTGAGCATTATATGGTACATAATAATAGTAACCAAATATTAAATGCTTAGTTTCATCAGTCAAAATATCAAATGCATTTTTGAAGAATATATGTAATATATTGTATGTGTATATCATCAAATATAAACATTACAATGAGTACAGCTATCAGTCTCCACTTACTTCTTTTTTTTTAAAGAGCTGGCTGCAGTTCCTCACAATGTAGTTCAGAACTTCACTCTCATCTAGTCTTTATCTTCTTGTCTCCACATTTTCCTTGTTATTCATTCAACAGATATTTATTACCCTCAAGCATGTGTCAGATAATGTCCTTCTCAAATGGGATCTGGACTGCAATGGAATGTCAGGTTCATGTTTCAGAAAACTTGGAACTCTAAGTTAATTTTTGCCTGTGTACTATTTGGAAAAGTTACTCTCAAATAGTAGTCATCTATCAATCACTTCATTCATGCCTCACAGTAACACTATGAAGTAGATATTGTGAAACACTCCTTGCAATTGAAGTAGAGGCATGATTGGCTAATAAATGAATTGATTTATCCAGGATTACAAAATCAATATGGGACAGGTCTAGACTTAAGCCCATCTTTCTAATCACAAACCATCATTGTACGCTGCCTTCCATGTTCAGATTACACATGAAATCTCCCCCAAAACAATTCTAATATGAAGGGACTCACTCAACCTATCCCTGGTTGTTTTGTCACTTTTGTTGTTGTATCATTTTAAGATTGGGTTTTTCCAATCTCATTCCTTAGTTTAAGTTGCCATTTTATATTACTGACTCTTAAGCTTAATCCAACACTTCCTGCATTGTGTGCACTGAATACCTACTATGTGTAGACATGAGGTATTCTACATGAAGTCTAAATGTGACATCATTAATTCATTTAGTAGTGAGTTATATAATTGATTTGCTCTGGTTTAGAACTGCCAATTTCCCAGTGTTAGGTCTTAATTTAAGTATTAGAACTATTAGTATGGCCAGTCTTACATTTTTAAAGTAAACATTTCTTGCCTTTAGCAAATGGTTCCATACATTTTTGAAATATATATACAATATATTTATTTATTGTATATTACAATAAATATATTGTATATTAATATATTTATTGTATATTTATATATACAATTTTCAATATATATGCAATAATATCATTTCAATTTATAATTCATATAGTAAGTTGAAGAAAAAATGAATGCTAGTTAATATGCTTACAATTTGAGCTGTTTAACAAATAGCTGTGCATGATTCTTGGTTGGTTCTTTGCCTTTCAAGTGGCACCAGACAAAAGATTATAAAGATTCATGATATACACTCTTCCAGGCACATGCTGTTCTATCTAGCAACATCTTGGCTTCTGCGTGATTTACAGAGGTCACTTCTTTTGGTACATTAAGTGGAAAAAGAAAAAAAAAGTGTCTCAGCAAAGAAGCCTCAATTAATTTAAAACACAATAATGGGCTCTAAAATAACAACTGCATCTTAACCAGTAAGTTCATTAAACATTTTCCCAAACTCATAACCATTATTTTGCTTAGTCAGATGTTTTCTCAAAGGAGAATTCATTCATTTTAACTGCTTAAAATACATGATGAATGAAGCAATTTGCTTTTTTATTTACATTTTACCACTGATAATATTTTATTAAGAACACCACCACAAAAGGGCGCATTGCGACTTTAATCAGTGCTCACTTCTAGGGTAGTGCTTTCTTTGTTTTACATTTAAATGTTTATAGTTATGTTTGTGAATGATACAGAATGAAATGCCCCTAGAAATTGCTAGAATATCCTAAGTTACAAAATCAATGTATGTCTATTGTTTAACATAAACAAAAACACAAATATAGATTAGAGACCTTTGTCTTATACTTAATTTTCTCAGTGGTAATTTAAAGTTTGGAGTATGTATATTTGGATAAAGGGAAATTAATGTGTATTGAAATGAGATATTATGTTAACATACTTTTTTTCTTATTTATTTCAAGTTTGTTTGAGGACAGATAAATCAAAACTGACCATATGAGAGATCTAAAACAACATTATCAACCTCACGTTAACTGCTCTAGTCCATTTTCATCTTTCGGTTCAGTAGAGTTTATAAAACACATTTTTTGTGTGTGTGTGGTCATTATCCTCCAATCAATTAACACACACATGCAATTCTTTGCTACCCACATCCAACACACAAAATTCTAGGAAATGAGACTTTATTATTATTTTCAAATTAATGGGGAAAAAAGGCAAGTAAGTGACTAACTTAGGTGAAAACCAAGATTTGTGAATGGGTTATTTTTAAAATTACTTTTTGGATATAACTCCTATTAGATTTTTGTATGTTAACCTTAACTTCCTATTAATTCTAACAGTTTTTTTAGGATGACTTTCTTGGATTCCCAGGTAGATGATCTTATCATTTCTAATAGTGAGTGTCACATGCTTTCAAATATTATACTACTTATACCTTAATCTTCTCTTACTGCATGGTCTAAGCCCTTTAGTACAATCTGGAATAGTAGGTTTGAAATGGACAACACTATTTTGTTACTGCCTTTAATGGTAATGATTGTAGTGCTTCATAATTAGAATGAAACAAGCTGCAGATTTCTGGTGAATACTTGTAGTCAAGGAAATTTCCTTTTATTCCTAGTTTGCTAAGAATTGTGCTTTTTAAAAAATTTAATACAGATTGAATGCTGAGTTTTATCAACTTCTTTTCCAATATTTATTGCAGTAATCAAAATTGTTCTTCCTTCATCTGTTTGTATGAATAATTATATCAATACATTTTCTAATATTATACTGAGATAATACTACATGGTCATAATGTATTATCATTTAATAATATTTTTATAAACAATAGTATAATTTTAATAACACTGTATTTTTTTTTATTATCTTGCATTAAGGATTCTCACTTCTATGCACATATGAAGTTAGATTTTCTTGAGTGTAGTCCTTACCCAGCTTTTAAGTTAGCATTATGATAGTTACATAAGACTTGCTGAATAACTTCTTTTCTCTCTCTCACTCTCTCATCTCTCATCTCTACCTCTATCTCTGTCTCTGTCTCTATCTACATCTCTAACTCTCTCTATCTATCTCTAGCTGTAGCTCTAGTTCTGGCTCTAGCTCTCTCTTGTGCTCTAGAAAATTTACTAGACAGAAAATTATTTGTTCTGGTTAGAATCCTCTTCTAAAAAGTCTTGGGCCGGTGTGATTGATAGAGATATGTCTTTGTCTTCCATTTATTGTCTTTTGTAATTATTGGTATACTAGGATTTATTATTTCTTGAGTCTGGTTTTTGAAGGTTTCCAAGATAATAATTCTTTTCATCTTTCAAACATGTTTGTATAAAATTGTACATACTAGTCTACTTTTTGAAAACTCTGAATCTGTACTTATATAAGTGATGTCCTTAATATTTTATTTTTGGTCTCTCCTTTCTTCCCCAAAATACTTGGTCAGATATATAAAACATTTCTCTTGTTTACTGGCTTTTTTGGAGAACCACCTTTTATTATTATTGATCAATTCCAATTTATATATTGTTTTCCACTTTATACATATCTGTTTTTTAAATCAGTTTATTTGGATTTAATTTTGTTGCTTTTCAGGTTTTGCTAGTAGAAATCCTAGGTCATTTAGAAGAAATTACTTTGAAATATTAAAAATTACCTATTGTTTCTTATGTCCTGCTTTGCCAACACAGAGCAGATTTTGATCCATAATGTTTTCAATTGTCAATTGCTTCCCAAGAGCAATTATATATATATTATATATATAATGCATTAAAAAATATATAATTCACACATCATTTAGATTTTTTTCCTTGAAATGGACTTATTTGTGGGGTTAGGGATCTAAGATTTTTGTTAATTACTAATTTTGTTGCATATAACCAGTTAATTCAAGCTTTTTTGAATCTGTTAAAAAAAATTTTGAATTCCATAGATATCCAAATAAGTGAAATTACAAATATAATTGAAAAATAATATATATATATA
>JAQZBX010032069.1:0-26036 GCA_029593785.1 Cabassous unicinctus | reverse complement strand
ATGGAGTCATGACTTGAACTCTGCTTGTTCAACTGTGAGCCAGGCAGTGCTTACCGCTCCCCCAGCTGCCTCCACGTGACTGCCAGCACCTCCGAGCCTCCCTCTGGTTCTTCGTGGAGGGAGTTGGGCTGGGTAGTGGAAGTGGTTACAAGACCAGAGGGAGCGCGGACAATGGTAATAAATATGTAAAACCCAGAATTCATTACATCCAGCTGATTCCAAATGCCAAAGACACTACATCCTCTGAGACAGACCTCAATGAAGGAGTCTGGTTTGTAGCAGACAATTTGAGAAGTGGACCAGAATGGTTTGGTCCAATCCATAAGATCATTCTCTTCTTGAGAGGCCAGATATCCACAAAGCCATCCTGGCAGTTCTGTGGCTAAGTGATCACCCAGCCCTTACCCCCACCTCAGCTGTAGTTCTGTAAAAAACCTGGCCCTGTGGTCCCTGAGACACCTCCCCCCACCCAATGGTCCTAGACCACAGACCTGCTGGACATGAACCTCAAAGTGTGTAAATCAGAAGGATGTGGTTTTCTTAAAGACACTGTTAAGCAAGATGCTAATGTTACATAAAGTCTGTTCTCAGGGCAGGAAGGGGGGATGCTCCATAAACCAGAAATAACATGAGTATTTCTCCTGCAGTGTGCCTGAAAACAGGCACCTTCGTGTGCTGCCTGCCTTCATCTCTCATCCCCACAGAAAGGGAGAATGGGCCTGCCGAGCCACCCAGGAAAGGCAGCTAATGCTTCCAATTCGGCCAGGCAGGAGGGCTGCAAATGCTCCCCTCTGGCCTCCCACATTTACAATATTTCCTATTATAAAAGCTTCAAAGGCAGAGAAGGGAAAAGAGATTTCCCCTCTGCCCTCTGCCAGCTGAGAGAATATCTTCCTCTTCCCTCTGCTACACACACACACACACACACACACACACACACACACACGTGTGCACATGCACAGCTGGAGGAGAGAACCAAGCCTACAGACCTAACTAGAGAGGAGACGGGCCTGGGTGAATCCAGGTGAAAGTCAAGCCAAAAAGCACAGGATCTGAAGGTCAAGGTTCAATTCCTATTTCCTACATTTATTAGGATTAAAAAAGGTTCAGAGAGGTAGTGTAGGTAGAATTGCCAGTGCAGCAGCATGCACACATGAGAAAAACTTTCCCACCTACAAATCCTGGCACTCACTAGATCTGCTGGCTAGATTGAATCAACTTTAGGAAAGACTATCCTTCAGCCACTGTCAACAAGTCATGACTTGAAGGGCACTGGACAAGGCCCCTATCCCACTTCAACTAGGTCCCAAAACTTTTTCCCTATTGATTCTGCCTCAGTGGCATGAGTGTCAACTAAAGTTCTTCCTCTGCCTGTGGCATTGAAGGCCCCAATTAAATCTTGAATGTCAGCTGAAGGAAATGTACAGTTTAGTCATGAATTAGTCATGAACTCTTTAGTGAAAATTAGTTCATCCATTTGGTGGCTGAAATAGGTAGAGAAAGCAGTGAAGAATCAGTCATGTTGGATTTTAAGTGTGCTTCTTTAATAGATGGTCAGGCAGCTCAAGGGTTGGGGTTGGGGTTGGGTCAAAGGTAGGGTGGTGAAGCTACTTTAGACACAAGACAGACTGGTTTCAGTAAGACATCTGGAAAAACCTCAGTCACTCTGTGGGCAAAATGGAGAAACATGGGCCAAACGACCACAGTTGAATGGTGGGTTTGTAACTGGTGACAAAGCTGTTGACCAAGGTGCTTTGTGTGCAGTAGAATTCCCTACTTGTTCTGATTCCAACCTACATCATCTATTGTGACTTAGTTAAAAACCATAGGAGATGCTGATCAAATCTGTAAATGAGATAGTGACAGAAAGGATTTAAAAAGTTCTCAGGAGACTGGAACGATGAGCTGAAACTAATAAGTTGAGATGTATTTGGGACAAATGTAAATTACTACATTTGGGTTAAAAAAATCAACTCTACAAGTACTAGTTAAAACTAACCTGTTTGAAAAGCAATTTAAAGACAGTAGAAGAGAGGCAGAATTTTATGTTCAATACATGTTCAATACATGGCCAACAGTGTGATACTGCTCAAAAAAGAATAATGCAAACTTAAGCAATATTAACAGAAGACTCTCAAGTTGCACTGTCCAATAGAAATAAAATGAGTCACATATGTAATTTACAATTCCTAGTTGCACATTAAAAAGGTAAAAAGAAACAGGTGAAATTAATAACATTTTATTTTCCCCAATAAGTAAACTATAATTTCAACCTGTAATCAATATGGAAAATAACTGAGCTTGACATTATTTTTTCATACTAAGTTTTCAAAATCTGGTGTGTATTTCACCCTGACAGCGCATCTCCATTCAGGCTAGCCACATTTCTAGTGTCAGCTCAAGGCTGTACAAGTAAGGGTGGTACTCAAAGAAGGAGTGAAGACAGCCCAAGGGTATAGTAAGAAGGGGCCACCATGCTCTGTTCTTATTAGACCATATCTGGAATATCTGGTTCTACACTGAGCCTTCTAGGAGAGAAACTGACAAACTAGAATCCTCCAAACAGAAGGCTTAGTGGGAAAGGACTGTGGTCTTCCAGTATTGATAGGAAAATCACAACAAGCAAGTGGTACTAGTGGCTGCAGAGCATAAAACTTAGGACTAGTGGATGAAAACTACGGTAAGAAACTTTTGGCTCTTTATAAGCATGAGTTCTCTGACACCAGTTTAGCCAGATGACCTGCTAAAATGCATATATGCTTTGATAGAAGTTGGATTCCTTTAAGGTCACTATTGTCACTGAGAGTCAAGGCTTTGGTATACTAAGTATGCCCATGAAGTAAAATGACTGGCTGTCTAGCCAAGAAACCAGGATGTACACATATGAAGGTGCTTTCTCCTTTGCAAGTTGCCTGTGTAATTCAGTTTGTTAGATACAGTCATTGTGCGTCCTTTCTTTGCCCACAGTATAATCCCTCCCTCCAAGGAGCTTACATGTGAGGGTTCACAATGAATACTTCTCATATTCTCAGAGCACTCAGTGTGAGTGCTCCTCCCGTCATCTCACAGGTCTGGCTCCCAAATCCCCAGGGAAAAAGAACACATCCAGTAAAGATCCTGGGAAGCCCAGATCTCTCCAGAGCTCTGCTCTGAATGTCTCACTATCTACCAGTCATCTCTACTTGAATGTGCCATGGGTCACTCAACATTAACATGTCCCAAACTAGACTCCTTGTCTCCAACCCTTATCCCCCAACCAGTTCCTTCTCGATGTCAGATTTGTCAGAATTCACTATTGAGCCAGTCGGCTCTGTTTCTGATCCCTGGGTACCAGATCTCACAACCTAGAGGGAGAGGTACATTCAACTCTGATATAAAAACTGGCTGAAATAGAGGGCATCTAAGAGACCATCTTGGAGAGACAGAGAGAGAAGACGACGACAGAGAAGGATCTCACCTTGGAGACCCTGGAAAGGCCTCCCAGAGAAGGGCTTCCTTTCTTTCCACAAACATTCAGAGGGTTTACTGCGTGTCAAGCTCTCCATTGGGCACTAGGGACCACCAATGACTCTGACATGGCCTCTGTCTGTAATGCACTTTCAGCCTCATGAGTGAGACAGGCACACAAATAAGGGCAATGACGGGTTTAGGGGTAGGATAGAAGCTTGTATGGGTATAAAAGAGGCACAAAGGAAGAACGGGTCAATCCCACTTGGGCTGGCAGGAAAAGCTTCACGGAGCAACAGAGAGGGAGTGATGCTGGTGCTGAAACTGGAAAACCCAGACAGGCAGCCCAGGCAAAGAAACTGCCTAAGCAAGAGCATGGAGCAGGCCAGCCCGGGGCACTCAGAAACAAGTCCCTCCTTAAGGGGATTTGGGGCGACAGGGAGGAGAACATGAAGGGACGTGAAAACAGGAGCTCAAGGGCCAGATCATGAAGTTACTGGATGCCAGGCCAAGGAGTTGACACTACCTTGTAGAGATCTGGGGGCAGGGGAGGGTTTTAGGATGCGATCTGTCAGGAATAATTGTACTTTTTTTCTTTAACACAAGAATTTTTTTTGGTTGTTCTGCCTTCATTTTAGTAAAAATGAAGCATTAGAGATCTGGCAAATCAGCTCTGCATCCCAAAGACAGTGCGACATGTGATAATGACTGTGAAGAGTGGCTAAGCCTGTTAGCAAGAATGACCAGGGAGAGAGCGGCAGGATTGATGCATCGCCTTTCGCCATCATCTCTTTGTTTGAGGATCATTAGGAAGGGAGCCATTAGAAAAATGCTATCCAGGTAATAGGAGGGAAACAGGCCTTGGCAGGGCTATGTTACCCATGGAGAAATTAGCAAATAAAATTCAGAGAAGAAAGCTGGGGCTTCTGTGCTCACCCAATGAGGTGCCTGGGGAAGAATAATGACACACGTGGCTACCACCTGAGGAATGATGTGGCAGCAGACTTGCCTAACAATCTGCTACAGGTTTCAGGTGAACAGAATTACCCCTCCCAGGCAGGGCCATGACCCCCAGGTTCCTGCAAAAGCTGGCCTGTTTTCGCTGAACCGCTCTCCCTGGAGCTGTGTTATGTACTAAGGATGGCACTTTGACGAAGGCATGGCTCCTTCCTCAGGAACTTCGCATGATGGCATCAGAGCATTAAGGGAGGCAGGGCATGCCTTCTCACCCCCATTCCACAACTATGGGCATTAGGGGAGAGAGGGAGGGCACTTGGCTTAGGCAGGCATCCATTCCCTGCTTAGCACTAAGTTCCTCTGCCACAGAGCATGAAAGAAGAGGGATGACTCACTGGTCAAAATGAAAATTCTGAGGGTTGGGAACTGCCATTATGCTAAAAAAAAAAAAGGGGGGGGGGATGCTGCCCAGAGAGTGCTGCCAGTAACTCCCTTCCCAATTCTCTTAGGTTTCAGACATCCTTCATTCAAAAGGCTTTTAAGGAGTGCCTATTATATGCGAGGTACTGAGATCAGAGATCAGTAAGCCACGGCCCCTTCCCTACAGGGGTACCTGCCTGTTGAGGGATGCAGACAAGTCACTGTGGGGTGTGTGTGTGTGTGTGTGTGTGTGCGTGCGCACACACATGCGTGCACGTGCAGGGGTCCTGGCAGGAGAGGAGGCTGGAACTAGACCGTGGAGGAGACTGAGTGCCTGACCAAGGACAGAGAACTGCGTGGTCCAGTCTGGTGCTTCGCTAACAGGGGTGTGCACCTCTGAAGGAATGTAGCTTGGGCCAGGGGACTAATTACTGGGAATCAAAGTTGGACACTCTGCCCTTAGGGGCATCTAAAAAGTTTGAGATGTGCTGACGTAAGTGATGAAGAGCTGCTCAAGAGTTACAGGTAGAGGCGGACTAGGGTGGAGTCCAGGGGACCGGTAGGAGAGAGCTTGTCCTACCACTATTCATGATCAGTTTGTAGTTCTCTTTCCTGTTAGCAGTTTAAAAGAAAAGCAGGAATCCTGGGGAAAACTGGGATTATCTTCCTCTGAACTCTAAAAACATTCTGCAAAGGTTTCTGGAGCAATCCTGTCCACCAGGGGTGCTACATCCTGGGGAAAAAGGGATCTGGGCAGGCATCCAGAAGCTCTTCACCTTTCCTGTTGGAATGGCAGGGCTGAGGGTCTCCTGAAATGACAACTGCTTCAGTGCCAGGAATTTTCATGTCACCTTGCATCATTGGAAGAGTTTCCAAAGATGAGGCTGGATCCCCTAGAGCATCCTACTTAGCTAATAATATCCTATCCTTACAATGGTTTCCCAAAGGAAGCTGGGGCAATGTGAAGTATATGAGCCCTGGAGTTGGCCTGATCTGGGTTTAGTTCCTGGTTCTGCCACCCGTCAGAGTCGTGGGGCTCTGGGCATACAATTGCACTCACCCTCTCTGATCATACCTGATCCATCTACGAGGCCCACAGGCCTCATAGATGAGAAAATTGAGCTTTTAAGAGTTAGATCTGAGGCTGGAACCCAGGATTCCTGATATTGATTTCAAGATCCTTCCACAAGATTTATGATTTCAGAATGGTCTTGTGTGGAACAGAAGTTAACTCATGATTTGATTTTTAAAAATTAAAGATGGAATCTATGAGTAGAAGGAGAAAAAAAAAAAAAAAAAGATCCTTCCACAGCCTCTGGGGAGCCTTGTTCAGAGATGGCGCAAGGTTGCAGAAAATATCCTCAACAGTACAGCTAAGAATACTGTTCCAGTTTGTTCCTCTGACTGAGCTTTAAACTAGATCCTCCCTATTAAAGAGACAGAGTCTGCAAATCCCATTTCCTAGCCCCTGTATAGCTTCCCTTTTGGCCTTGGAGTCCCACCCAAGCACAGTCCTCTTCATCTTTTAAGACCCACCTCATATGCTACCTTCTCCTCTGAGAAGCCTTCAGTCTTCCCTTATTTATTCATTTATTTCTCCCCACCCCCTCATTGTTTACATTCACTGTGTCTGTTTGTTGTGTGCTGGTCTTCTCTTTCTGGGAGGTGCCAGGAACCAAACCCGGGATCTCCCGTATGGGAGGAAGATGCCTAATTGCTTGAGCCACCTCTGCTCCCTGCTCTGCTGCATCTCTCATTGTATTTCCTCACTGTGTCTCTCGGTTGGGTCATCCCACTGTGTCATCTTGCTGTGCAGCCTGTTGCGCCAGCTCACTATCTTGCGCATCCTCTCCAGGAGGCACCAGGAACCAAACCCGGATCTCCCATGTGGTAGGCAGAAGCTCAGTCACCTGAGCCGCATCCGTTTCTCAGTCTTCCCTGTTTTGAATTGCTCTTGTACATTCAACTATTATAATCTACTATTTTCTCATTTAGTTTTTTAAAAAAATGTCTCCCTCACAGGACTGGAGGGTCTTGGGCACAAGGGGCTGTGCTTTATTCATCTTTTATCACCAGCAGCTGGTAGTGCTGGATACACATTGGGAGCCAAATGAATGTTTCTCGAATGAATAAACTTAGAAGGCCGGGGCTTCTGAGAGCCAGAAATAGCCGCAAGAGGATGAATTTTCATTAATACCGTGCAAGTCTTCTCTCCATGAGGAGACATTTCAGGGTAGGAGGGAAAGGGGAGTGAGCAAAACATCAGGTTTCCATGGTCAGAGGTCATGATCTTTCTACACCCTGAAAGAACCCACAAATCAATATTAACTAGGCAATTTCTCAAGTCTTTTAAAAGGACAATAGACTTTTGAGTTCTTCTGAAGATAAGTAAGAGTACCACTATGAGAGACTTCTCCCGTTCTTCTCCATCTCGTTTTTCTAACTTCCCACCCTGAACTATCTTCATGGCCCATGACAAGTAAGGAAAGCAACTATCTGAGTATTTTAAAGCACTCTTTTTCTATTGTTTTAGTGGCCCCAATCAGGGCACCATTGTTCCTTAGTGGTATACATGCTTCATTCAGTAATTAGCTGTCAGAGAGGACACGCCAGCAGCCTAATGTTGTCCGCTCAAATCATATTAATGAAATGCAATCCACTCAAATGTCCTGAATGCGTATCTGTAATTGCATTAAGCAGAGAGACTGGGGACATCAGGATCAAACTTCAGTCTCTGAACAGAGCGCTATGATCAAGCACATTAATCCATTATTTCTTCAGAATCTGACAGCCAATTAATATACCCGGTCTTCATACACCAGGCAGAGGATTGATGTCCCTGTCATGATTTTGTTTAAAAAAAAAAACCATTAAAATGACTGTTTGTACTCAGGGATGTCAAAGTAAATGCTGGGTGTAATGTTTCTAATCAAAATCAATTGTTCAAAGGTGGAAAGGTAAGAAACAAACTTTGGAGGAGCATTGTAATTGCTCCCAAAAAAGGAAATTGAAAGAACAGAAAGCCTCACTGCTTTCCCTGGTGCTTTTCACAAAAAGTAGCTAAAGTTAAGACTAGTCAGAGTTCAAATAACTAAGCCTCATCAAGTTATTCTGAATGGGACACATTTGGAATGGGTTCATTTTTATTTTTTATCTATTTTAACACAGGTCTTCATTTCAAGGATTTTACTGGTATTTACAACTAAGCATGTAAATACACAGGGCAAACTCCCAGTCCTGAGTTTTCCTGCTTCACATCATAGAACACACTTTGTTAATTACCAAAGATGCCTCACACAAATTAGGACTTCTGCTGGGCTGGGAAGGCAAAAATGAGAAAAATACCTCTTCAAATCTGCAGAACTGCACAAACGTCCTATGGATCAGACCTACTTGGGGGAGATTAGTGGTGCATTCAGGACTGTGATAAAATTTAATTAGAAGCTGCTATTAGGACACTATTATTGATGTGCCAGAGCATGGAGAGATAAAACTGCAGCCCATGTACCGCCGGTACCTGTGGTGGAAACCATCTTCATGAGGCTGCTCACACAGCGCTGGCAATCAAACTTGCTGGTAAGACTGCCAGGTCATTTGGGGTTGGTGGCCAGAATGTACATCTCTGGGCTTCCCAGGATCGGGCCCCTGACTGTCTGCTTCTCCAGCATTGTCTCTCCTTGTATGTTCCAGCCCCACAGCCACCAGTGTTGCTCACCTCCGTGAACGGTGCCCTGTACAAATTTTCCTTGGGTAATAGCTTTCAACACTGAGCTCTGGCATCCCTCTCTCGGGCTGAGTTTGGCATCCTCTCTGTCTGGCTCCACAACCCCTGCATTTCCCTTTATCGCAACGCTTACCACACCATATTGGAACTGTCTGTTTCCATGGATGATTTCCCTTACTTCAGTGTGAGCATCTAGAGTATAGGGAAAACCACTTAACACAGGGCCTAGCACGTGGAAGTGACTTAAAAGGTTGCTGAATCCAAAAAAGCATGAACATTTTTAAGGCTGTTGATGTGAATTGCCAAGTTCCTTCTATACTCCCATCAGCAGCACAGAAGAGTGCCTTATGGGCATTATTTCAATTGTAAAAACTAAGTGTGTTGAATCTGTCTTCTATGGCTCACCATTTAAGCACTGGGTATTTTTAGTTTTACTTCCAGAGTCCCATCTCTCTTTCACTTAAAACAACAACAACAACAACAACAACAAAAAACCATCATTCCACTCTCCAAATGAGTCCCTAACATTGGGAAATAGGGCACTGATTTTTAAGCACTACCACAAAAGTAGTGGTTGCTTCAACTTAGACCCAATGCTAGGAAAGGGAAAGGTGGTAATTACTATGTGAGAAACCTTAAGAGTGTATGTGTGTCCAAGAGACTTAAATCTTTGGGCTGTCCATCTGCCAGCTGGGCCCTGAATCTCAATGGAACTGCAACACCTACTCTCCAGTTCATTGGTCTCACCCACGACAAGTAACATGGAGGTGATGATGGACAACTACCATACCAAGGAACCAAGAGAGTCTACAAATGCAAGCAAGAGAGTTCCATACATCGACCCTATGGGATCACAGCCTCTTCTCAATTAAGAGGTGGAGTGGACATCACCATCCCAGAATCCTCAGGATTGGGGAATGAACTATGGACTAAAGTAGACTTACAGGTATTCTACTATAGACTTATTATGATTCTAGCAATGGAAGAAATTATATCATTGATGTGGAGGCAGTGGCTACTAGAGTTCTGAGGGCAGGGAGAGGAAAAAACAGGTGTAATACAGGGGCATTTTTGGGACTTAGGAATTGTTCTGAATGACACTGCAATGACAGATACAGGCCATTATAAATCTTGCCATAATATAAAGAATTGGGTGGGAGACGGTGTAAACTACAATGTAAATTTTAATCCACGCTTAGTGGCAATGCTCCAAACTGTGTTCATCAATCACAATGAATGTACCTCACTAATGAAGGATGTTGTTAATGTGGGAAAATGTGGGAGGTGTGGGGAGCGGGGCATATGGGAATCCCCTATATTTTTTATGTGATATTTGTATAATCTAAGTATCTTAAAAAAAAAAAAAGTGTATGTGGAGATGTACAGAGTATGAAAAAAGATGTCTGCAATTTTAGGGTTCATGTCAGAATGACACTTTTAATAGAAGAATTTACATGCTGACAACTAAGCAAGCTGAAATATGTAAAGCCTTGGGTGAAATAACTGCTGGAAAATTCTAATTATAAAGAGTTCTGCACAACACAGGAGAGTGGGGAAAGAATGCAGGGACACTTCACATTTACAGAGGGCTTTATACACATTCTCTCCTTTAGTCTTTATGACCATCCCTGTAGGGCAGGAACTGTTACCCCTGTTTTACAAGGAGGCCCAGGGAAGTAAAGTAACTTGTCTAAGATCATCAGTGTGCTAGTCCAGAGCAGAGCTGGGGTTTGAACCCAGGTCTTTCTGGCTCTAATGCTGATAGTTTTTTCCATGGTATGTCTTGCTTACCAAAGGTCCCCAAGTTGTCTTTTGTGAAAGACTGTTAATGACCATGAAACAAAATATTATTCAAAATACCTGGGAGCTTGGAAGAATATGTGTGCAGAATAGGGTAAAGGAAGGGCTGAGGTTTTGGGGGCTCACAGTCATTTTCAATACTTGTTTCCTCATCTGAATTATGAGAATAGCACTGCTTATCTTAAAGGGTTGTGGGGAGGAGCTAATGTACTTATACTATGGTGCCCAGTTTATGGCAATGATTGTTTTTTTTTCTTTTCAGTCCTTTCTATACATCAGTGTTCTAATCATACACATATTAATTCAATTAACCCTCACAACAACCCCAAGAGGTAGAGAATATTATTTCCATTGAGGAGACAAAGTGCAGAGAAATTAAAGACTTGTCAAGGACAGTCAGAGCTGGTATTTAGATCCTGCAGTCTGCCTCCAGAGCCCATGTGCTTAACTGCTACTGTCTCCTGCCTACAGGTTGATGACCATGATGGTGATGGTGGTGGTGGTGCTAATTCACCCTATGAGGCTAAGCTCAGTCGCCTCTTCTAGCCACCTGCACGGGCTGAGCTGACAGCTCCTGCAGCACCTTTTGTTCATATAAAACAGCTCTGGCTCCTCTACTCATCCACGAGTGCTTGGCAAGCAGGGCTGTGCCCCTTCCTCCTGTACCCTCAATGCCGAGCAGACAGCATTACCACCTCTCACTGTTTGGCAAACTCCTATTTATCTTTTAAAATCCATTTGGGGGGGTGTAAAAATGGATAAAAGTAAATTAAAAATTCCTTAAAAAATGTATAGGGGAGGAAGATACAGACTATAGTTAGTAGTAATACTTTGATGATGCTCTTTCATGATTTGTTAACAAATGTTTCACAACAATGCAGGGTGTTTGGGGGGGGTGATATGTGGGAGCCCTGTATGATGTTATGCATGTTTGTTTTGTAAGTTCATGATGTTTACTGAACACTTATAGTTTATGTATGTTCATGTATGAATACTTCAATAAATTGTTTAAAAATAAAAAAAAACCATTGTAGACATACCTCCTGTGAAGCCTTCCCTAATCCCTGAAATGGAGATAATTTCTCCCTCTTCCAGGTTACTTGAACAGACTTGTGTAATTGCAATTATCTCACTGTACTGTGAGTTCCCTATATGTCTCTCCCACAAACAGCAAAGATGGCGCCCTGTTCATGCCCGTGTCTCCAGCTTGCAGCTCAGTGCCAGAACTAGAGTAGGAGGTCATAAGATACACTGAATTTAATGCAAGGACATCTTCACCCAAAGACAGAACCATGCCCAAACCTAGGTTTCTCAGCTCCAGCATCAAGGCCAGAATCTAACCAATTGGCTCAACTTAGCCCAGAGCTGGAGTGATATTGCACCAAAAATAAAGCCCAATGATACTCTAACTTGTTCACAGAGAAACATTCTATATGTTTCAAGCAATATGAACAACCTCCTTAGAATTATTTAGGGGGAATAGTGACCAGACAGCCTCAGGTTCAAATCTTGGCCCTGTACTGTCTAGCTGTGACCTTGTCAGTTAACAAAGACTTAGTTTGCTGATCTATTAAGCAGGGATGATACCACTTATCTCATTGGGTTACTGAAGAGAGTTAATAAAATAATGCATCTAAAGTCCTTCACACAGTACCTGGCAGATGGTGAGTGCTTTTGAATGGTGGCTATCTGGTGCAGGCAAGTATAGCTTAGTTTAAGAGCATGGACTTTGGAGTCAGTTAGGTGAATTCAAGGCCAGATTATCACAGTCTTGTTACTTGGGATGCGCCTCCTGCTCCTTACCCATCAAATTGGAACAATAGCAATACCTTTTGGATGGTTTCAAGGAATACTTGGGAGTGTATGTCAAAGTACCTAGCAGTGCCTGGCACTTAGTAGGCCCTCAACAAATGGCTTCAGGGACGATGGAAGCCTTTAGCATCAGTTTTCATCTTCTGCCTAACAGGGAGCCCACTGCTGTGTTGGTCACCAATGTTCCCTGTGAATTCTTGAAGGACCGTCAGGCAGATGATTTTATATATCAGCGTCTGGCTGGCCTCATGCTTGTAGGACTCATGTAAAACTCACATATCAGCTTTGAGAAGGTGTGGATTATGTTCAGAGTGGATTCCCCTTGAAATGCGTCTTGAACAACTCTAGGTATAACCAGGTATCTAAATACTTTTGACCCTCGTGATGTACTCCCCAACCATTCTCCACCAGCTCCAATCCCTCCCCCAGACCAGAGTGATCTTTGAAAAATGCAGTTCAGATCCTATATTTCTACTGCCTATGGATATCTAGTGGATCTCCTTGTTTCTAGCTCTATGTCCTAAAGTTGGATGCGCAACATCGACAGGTCTTTGGCCTAAGAAGGGTTTGATGGTCAATAAGTCTGGGAAACACTGGGCTAAATCAAGTTTAAGAGGGATAATTTCCAAGGGAGGTGTAGCCTTTATTGAATACTGAGTACTTCTAAGAGGGAAACCGAGCCAGCTGCATTCCCAGGTCTCTTGCTCACAGAACCCTTTTTATTCACAGAACACCCATAACTACTAGTTTGAAAAATTCAGGGCATACTCCTTAAAGGAATCTTCCTTTTTAGTCTCTCCCACCACCAGCTCACCCCCATGTTTCAAGTCGTGTAGAACTCATCATCTTGCCCCAATACATTGCAGCCTTCATTCCCATGTGTCTCTGCCACTGGTGAAACTGGACTTGCCCTTCAGACCCAGCCAAATTATCCCTTCCTCTGTGACACCTGCCCCTCATGCCATCTTATCTATCCCCACACCCAGGGTACATTGTAGGGATTCCATTTAACAAAGGAATGTCCTGTGTTCTAGCTTTTCTCCCTTACTGGTAGGAAAGGCCTTCGAAGGAAGGGCCATGAATGATCTGTCTTTATACACTTGGCACTAGGCCTGCACAGATTAGGTGCTCACTAAATGCTGAGTAAATGTTCTTTAAATGTCAGAAAGGTGCCACTGTAAATCACTGAATTTTAAAAATATGTTTTAAATGCCTTATGTTTTATAGACTGAAAGACTTTTTTTTTCCTCTGAACATAAATCCTTAGCACCTGACTATAAATTCTTAATGGATTTAAAAACACTATGTACTTTCTGCTCTACTGAATGTAGAATCTGAGAAAGGCAAAGCTAAGGAGCCTTTAGAGATCCACTGACCGTGCTGTCATTTTAAAGATGAAGAAACTGAAGTCCAGAGAAGGGAGGGGCTTGTCAGGGTCAGTCTCCTGATGCCCAGGCCAGCCCTCTTTTCCCTGCAGCTCCCCTGACTAGTCACTGGGACAATTCCTCAGGGGTAGGGAGGCAATTGATTCAAGGCCTTATAACCTAACTGCCTCTTCATCCCTAGATGAGCTTAAGAGAACTCCATAATGACACCAAAACATTCTGCTCAATAATTACGGACCCAACAATCATGATGAGTTGTAGCATATCAGAAAAGTATACAAAAGCAGTGACAGCCCGACATGAGAAAAGCTTATAAAAATTAAAAAAAAAAAAAAAAAAAAAAAAAAAAAGAGCGAGAGAGATTGAGAGAAAGGAGAGAGAGACTTTGGCTGGTATTCATTCTTAATGTTAAATGATGAATTCTTCAAACAATTACACATTTCTTCTAGATAACTCCAAAGAAACTCCGTGATAATTTGGCATCAATATCCAACTTATGTTACCTAACATATTTTAACAGCTCCAAACTCCCTGCATGAGATATTCTATATGGACAGATCCATGGTGATTGGTAAATTATAATATGTATCAATACAAATGCTTCTAGGGAATGGGACTTTATGTAAATATGTGCTATTTTACACAGAATCTATGCTACTTAAATGCACAGGTTGCTATAATTGATAGGTAAACAGACACACTTTGAAAAAGGTAATGTTTGTCTTTAAAATGAGTTGGCCTTATTTCTTCTTTAAACAATGGATTGGGAAGCAAGATTCACAAACACCCTCTCTATCTTGAGGAATGCAGGCAACATGGCTTTAAAAGAGTTAACATCTCCCTATCAGAAGTCCTAACAAATTGAATCTTATTTAATTAGATACTGTATTTTGGGGAAAAAACAAAATAAAATTCTTTCATTAACTAAACCAAACTCCCTTAAAGGCAACAATATGTTCCTCTCCGTCAGGACAGAATGGAATGAAATCTTTATTTTAATTGGGGTCAGATGAGAAGCCATTTGGCTTCAGATGCTTTGTTTATCAGCCCTGAGCTTTATGGCTGAACCAGAACATGAAATATTCCATTACACAACCGTTCCACTTAAAAGCCCACTTTCCCAACGACTTTTCATATGTTAAATGCTTTGAAATTTAGAACTGGAATAGTTAAAGATTGCCCTGTGACATGAGGATCCCAGATGGCCTTGGGTCAGAGATGCTATTACTTCTGCCCAGCACCATGGCTGCCATTAGACAAGTGTCCTGTAATCAAGAAGAGTAGGCTAGGAATGCCATCCACTGTGCCCCTGCTCCTCAAAGTGAGTGAACATGCCCCCGTCATGCACCTGAGCTGAAAGGTTCCAGATGCAACAAGCATTTATCTAGCACCTACCAGAAGCCAGGCTCTGAGAGACAACATAGTGTGGTGATAAAGAGCAAGGACTCTGGAGCTGGACTCTCTGTATTAATTCCAACCCTATCACTTAGCTGTGTAACCTTAGGCAAGTCACTTAACCCCTCTATGCTTTAATTGCTCATCTGTATAGGAGGAAAAATGACAGGGTTGTTGTGGGGATTAAATAGGTAACACGTGTAAAGGGCTTTAAAGAGTGCTTGGCACAGAGTTATTATTATTATTATTAATAAATATTTCCACATTTATCCTCCCAACAATCTACTGCAGTCAGGGTAACTGAGGAAATAGGCTCAGAGAGTGTAAGTTACTTGTTCAGGGTCACACTGTCAGAATGTGACAGAGATAGGATTTGAACCCTGTCTTAAGTTTGGGGCTCTTTCTACTAAATGATGTTGCTCTGAACCCAGAGACGGTGCAAAATTTCCATATATTCCTTAAAAATGACACACACATGATATTTTCATATGGGTAACTGGGCTGAGAGGAACAAGTTGGTGGCCACTACTACTTTCTCATACAAGATCCATAACTTTTGTCTGTAAGGGAATTCAAAATAGATCTTACTTTCTACAAAAAGATGACCTGTCATATTAGCCATTTATCACACTTTCATGTGCAAGGTTCTATGCTGAGAGCCATCCAAGTTGATTACATTGGATTATGACTTCTTACCTTCCAAATGGATTCAAGCAGGAAAATATCAATATAGAAAATTTATTTATTTATTTTTTCTTAAAATAACTAGTGTTCAGAGAGTCAAAGAGAGTTTCCATTTCCACTGTGAAACTTCATTTGGTGTTACTCTGTTCTCCCTTAAGACGGATTCAATCAGAAAACAAGTTACTTTTTTCTCTTTCAAGTTCTAGCTTCAAAATCCAGCTAGAGTTTCAGGATTCTTTTTAAGCACATCAGCAATGGGTTAATGATGACATTAACTGACAGCTCTCGAATAACATAGGCAAAGAGACATGGAACTAACCAAGAAAATACTGCCTCAGCTAGACCTGGCAAACCCAGAGCCAATATTATACAAGACAAGGCACCTAAAGTGAAACTGGGAAAGTAGCAAAAGTTTTGGCAAAAGGCATATTTTTTTACCTTCATTTCCAGTGATGGCAATGAGATCATACTGTCTGTACCTGATAGAAGAGAGTCAAATTCCAGTATGTTTTTGAAATTTGCATTCACACATGCTTACAGAAAATATGGTCATTTTAAATTAAATGCATTATTCATGGTTTGTAAATTCCAAGATGACATCCATGACGTTCTTGCCATACATTTTCCCATCTTTTGTGAAATACTCTGTTCAGGAAATGTAATAAAATGAGCTGTTTCTGCAACATGACAGCAGGTATTTTGATTTGATAGGAATGGCTTTTCTTTACAATTTTCATATAATTGTGCCATGATCTTCGACAAATTTAAAAAAAAAAGACAAGTGGACATCTACATGTATGTAATTCACTAATTACACATTTTCAGGGATTTAAAAAGTTATTGATTCTCTTACTCACAGAGTTCAAAGCAAAGGTGGCATGAACATTTAAATAAATATCAAAGAAGTGTCAAAGGTAACCAAGGAGGGACCAGGTGAAGCGTAAAGTGTTAATTGTACCTAAAAATTATACAATAGAGGAAAAAGACAGATATACTGAACTTCCAATTATCATAATGTTGTCTTCTTCCTAACACATTTTCAAACTTGGGAAAAAACACCAAAGCCAGAGGAATTCAGAGTAGAGTACCCCGGCTGGGTTCTGCACACATCTCATACTCTCTGTACCCAGTTTATTTAAGTACAAAGTAAAATGAAGAATTACAAAATGCACATTTCAGTCACAATATAACATCAGCTGCCAAAAAAGCACAGTGAAGAAATGGAACATGAAAAGATGACTCCGTTTGATCTTGTAACAGGGATAGTATTTCAAAAATAAGCAGGGGATGGTTCATCAGGGGATGGTTCATCTGATACTCATCACACTCAAACAGACATAAGCTCGTGAAGGAAATCTGCAAAATTAACATGGCTGATGGATAACGGATGTACACATGTAACCTAGAAGAGACTCTGGCTCTGATGGCAAAGAAGCAAGGCAAATTTCAGGAAGTCTAACTTTGTTAGAAGTTTACCAACAGAAAGCACAGAAAGCCAATGGTACCCAAGGGTTGACACTGTGCTATCCTGGACAGTACATGGGGCTGTGAAGGCAGGTGGGTCTGTCTTCTAAATTGTCACCAGCTAGCTGACTATACCTGTCTGAACCTCAGGTTCCTCATCTGTAAAGTGGAACGCAAATACTGTACCTACTGTTATTTGGGATGTGGGAGGACTACAGATAATGTAACACAGTGTCTTGCTCATGGGAGGTGCATAACAAACAGGAACTATCAGCTATTGCACCATCTTCCTTTATGAACTTGCCTTTAGCTTTTTCTCCAGGCTGCAGATGGACGACCTCCTGCTCCCAATGAATACGCAAGGACTTACACCTTTACTACTCTTGGGTAGCACCAAAGAAGCCTCTACAGTTTTAGATGAAGCAAGAGATGAAGGCCTTATAATTCACCAGCTCCAGACCAGACTTCCCTCCAAAACTCCAAGACCTTTTTCCCAAAAGCGCTGTGGATGCTTCCACCTGGATGACTCATGTGTTCCTCAAACTCCATACTCTAATTTGGAACTGTTTGTTTCCCCCACTGCTCAGCCTGCCTCATTCCTGACCTCAGCCAAGGGAATCACCATTCATTCACTCATCTGATTACGTGTACAGGGTCAGCTCCAATCCTCCATCTCCTTCTCCCCATTCTGAGAAGCCACCTACTTCAGACGAATCTACCTGCAAAGTGTCTACAATTATCCCTGCCTCTTCACTTCTCATCACCTGTCCCTTGGCCCAATGAAGCTGTCCATTTCAAAGACTCAGCTCAAAAGTCAAGAGAGATGGCCAACCCACAGTCTCCTCTCTGCAGGCCTAATAGCACTGCCTGGGGCCCTAAGGATCTCAGTACCTCTCTGCTTTAGCTCTGGAAGACACAGCCACCATACAATTTCCCTCTTGTCTTTCCCATGGCACTGTGAGCTCTTCAAAGTCAAGAACTGTGTTTTATTAATACTAATGTTTCCTGCCTCTACCCCAGACCCAGGCATATAGTGGATGTCCAGGAAAATGGGATGAATTTCTTGATCACACTACTTTGTATAAATTATATGCACGTATAAGCTAACCTGAAAAAAAGGAAATACTGAATGGGGTAACAGGAGAATGAGCTTGAATGGATAAATCCCCAGTTATGTACTGCACAATTGTTTGTATGGCACTTTTCACTTTAACAAGCATGTGTTTATCTGCAACAGCAGCCATGTGAGATGGGGAGAGTGGGGATGACTCTTATTCCGGTTCTACAGGTAAAGAAATCAAGGCTCAGAGAAGCAAAGTGACCCTTATAAGCAAAACTGGTAGAGTGAGATGTGACCCAGGTCTTTTGAACTTTATTATCCTGTTGGCCTTTTCAGCATACCCCATCACTCTCAGCAACCAGATATGCAGAAATCTCAGTTCCTGCTCATGTTTCCAGCCAATGGTGTTGATTACTCCCAAGGACAAATGTGGCACTGAGGCTTTTCCCAACATGGGTTGGGGCTGGGGGTGAGGGGTGGGCAGAGAGGGATTACTTTTCACTAAAATAAGAGAAGATTCCCAATAATCAGGGCCGTCCAAAGATGGGACAGATTTCACAAGGAAACCCACTTCCTAGCATCAGAGCAGGGATGTTGTAGAGGTGAATTAAGTGTGGAACACATAATAGGGCCTTGAGATTCTCAGATGCAAAACAGTGCTCAGGAAAATAATGTGATCTCAGAATAGGTCAGGAAGCAGGCTGTGCAAAAGGCCTGCAGAAGAGAGCTCACAGCTAAATCTTTCTTCCTCTGGTTGCCAAACCTCTACTCATTCCTCAAGGCCCCATTCAAATATTCCTTTCTCTGGGAAGCATTCCCAGAGCCCCCTCACAGAGAATAGGAATTCTACCATCCTATTTACACAACTCTTCTGTTAAGAGCCCAGATGTTAGAGGCAGTCAGACTTGGCTCAGGCAGTAGAAGGGTGGCAACAAAACAGCTACTTTACTGCTTTGAGCTCAGGTTACTCCAAGGAGCCAAGAGCTACCCCAGGCAAAGTGCTCAGCACCATGCCTGGCACAGAGGAAGTGCTCAGAAAGTGGCAGTTGCCGTGGTATGCACTGCAATTGCCTGCTCAACTGGACTAGATTGTGCTGAGGACAAGAAGCATGTTTGATTCAACTTTCTATCCTGGTTTCACCCTAGCACAGGACTGAATACAGGGCAGCTGCGTGGCCAGTGTTGGCTGAGAATGAACAAATCAGCAATCAGCTGATAACTGTAGCAGCAGCGCGGTAAAACTAGGACTGGCTTCAGAGCAGACCTGGGTTCTGGTCCCAGCTTGACCACTTACTAGCTCTGAACATTGGCCAGCTCACCTCATAATTTTAAACCCTAGTTTCCTGAAAAATGTGACTGGTAAGTATTTGTACCTCCTCCCTTACAGTTGGCTGTGAGCATTACAGAGAGCTTTGTGAACCACAAAGCACCAAGCCAATCAGCTATTGCATGTCACAGGGTACAGCTGGAATGGGGACACGGGAGAGAGAAGAGCTGCAGCCCAGTGTCTCTGTGGCTCCCAAAACAAAACCCAGCAGTTATCAGTGCCTTGTGACATGAGGGTCTCCACTTTGCTTGTAGGTGGAAGCTGTGTGCAGTCAATCACAAGGGAAACCAAAATCAGAGAGGAAAATGACAAAGGGAAAGAGGGAGAAGAATACAGAGGATTGAGTAGGTCAAAGTGGTCCTGGAAAATAAAAGCTCCAAACAAGAATCAGCAGAATGACAAAAAGGCAAATAGACGATCAAAAGCCGGAGAACAAAATGCAGGCCGGGAAGTCAGTGCCAAAGAATTGATTAGTCAAACATACGAATCTCTCATGCTGAAGCCAAAATATCACAGCACTGGCTCCTCACTGTGGACCCCTCTCTTCATAATGGGAGCTGTGAAGAGGCTGGGGAATAAAGCAACTTTCATTTTCCTCCATGAATGCAGAGGGCCAGGCCCCATGAGGACCTTGCCTTGTGCTGGCTTCGAGGGGGAGCATGGCCCCTGGCCACGGGAGTGGGGTGTGAGAGAATGGGCTGGCACTTGGCTCACTTCACTTGAAAGCTAGGCAGCCTCTATAGAAGCAGATCTCAGGCAAGAACCGCATCCTGCAACTTGGACTTGTAGATTCAAATGAGGAAAGGTGAATGTGCTACTCGGCATCGTGGGGACTAGAGTTCCTTCACTTCTCTTTTCAGTGCTCCTTTCTTGCTGCATGGGTCCACTGGCTATTCCGGCAGCCAGAAATGACAGAGCATCACAGAAAGCAGAAGCCAGAAACCTAACAGATCTCAGGCAACTGTAAGACCCCCAAATTTGTGGTGTGGCCCCTGACAGGGTATGTATAAGTTTGGTTGGCGACATTAAAGAACACTGGTAGGCAGCTTGGAACAGTGCATTTGGACTCAGCAGACCATGGTTCAAACACTAGCTTAGCCATTAACAGGAGAGTGATCTTGGCCATATTCCCTAGCCTCTTTGAGTCTCAGTTTCCTAAGCTGGAAAATGGAGATAATGATACAAAGGATTAAATTAAATGAGATATGAAGGTGCCTGGAAGTGTGTCTGCCTTATAGTTGTGGTGAAATTTAGGTAATTGAAGAAATGCTGCCATATTTAAAAACATTTCTGGTATTCTTGAAATTTGAGAATGAACTATATAAGGTGTAGTTCTTTTTTGAATGGGCTACAAGAACTTAGATCATGCACAGTTTACTACTACTGAAGTGTTGTCTAAAGGCATTTACTTTTTGGCCTTTCTTCTCTGGCTCCTGTGAGGTGACCCTGGCCTGAACTCTGGAATGGAAGGGTTGAGGGCTAGGTCCAGCTTTTCTGTTGACTCAGATTCTCAGGACAGCCCAGTCCTCTTTGTTTACCCCATATCCACAGTTAGAATCAGCCTGGCACAGGGGAAGGAGCTCAGGCTTTGGAATCTGAGATTCCTATTAAAAGTCCAAATCTTCCCTGACTAGATGTGGTAAAATGTCAGTTTCTAAGTTTTCTATATACATTGTATGCATGTGTTAGTGGAAATTTCAGGGTGAGTGCCACTGCAACACTGTACTTTTCTCAGTCAAGATTTCTATCTCTTTCCCTGGTTGCTGGGAAGGCCAACTAAGGTCCAGGGTCTAAGGACATCAGAGCTGGAAGAGTCTCTGCATTTTATCCAAGCCAAATTCTTCCCTTTACTGTTGGAGAAACTGAGGCCCAAAAGGGTTAGGCAACTTGCCCAAGATCACACAAGGAGCTGGAAGTACTGCTCTGGGTTGGTGGTGATCTGGCTCCAAAGCCAAAATACAAAGGCTATGCCCTTGACCACTGGTAGGAACGGCTTAGCTGGCTGCTTGATGGACAGGATGGGTTGGTTAATACAGCTGGATTTACTGCTGACTATGGAGAATAGTGTGACATACCTCTGGAGGTCATTTTCTGTATGGCACACAATACCTCTGTGTGAGATACCTCTTACACGAAAACGCAAAACCTTCCTCACAACTCCACAATAGAGACCCAACTGAAAAAATTGGCAAAGAACTTGAATAGCTGTTTCTCCAAAGAAGATATACAAATGGCCAATAAGCACATGAAAAGATACTCAACATCATTAGCCAGTAGGGAAATACAAATCAAAACCACAGCGAGATACCACTTCATGCTTTCTAGAATGTCTATTATTAAAAAAAGAAAAGAAAGGAAACCCCAGAAAATAACAAGTATTGGCAAAGATGCAGAGAGTCCTCCTGCATTGCTGGTGGGAATGCAAAATGGTACAGTTGCTACAGAAAACAGTTTGGTGGTTCTTCAGAAAGTTAAAAATAGAATTACCATACAACCTGGCAATTCCACTTCTAGATACATAGCCCAAAGAATTGAAAGAATTGAAAACAGGGACTTGAATAGATATTTGTGCATCAATGTTCATCAAAGCATTATTCACAATAGCCAAAAGGTAGAAGCAACTCAAGTGTCCAACAGATGAATGGATAAGCAAAATGTGGTATATACCTACAATGGCATATTATTCAGACATGAAATGTAAGGAAATTTTGATACATGCTACAACATGGATGAACCCTGAAGACATCATGTTGAGTGAAATAAGCCAGACACAAAAGGACAAATATTGAATAATTTCACTTATATGAAATACCTAGAATAAGCAAATACATAGGGATAGAAAGTAGATTATAGGTTACCATGGGCTAGGAGGTGGGGTGGAAATGGGGTAGTATTGCTTAATGGATACAGAGTTTCTGTTTGGGATAATAAAAAAGTTTTGGTAACAAATGACGGTGATAGTAGCACAATGTTGTGGATATAATCAATACCACTGAACTGTACACATGGACGTGGTTAAAATGGGAAATTTTGTACTGTATATACATTACCACAATAAAAATTAAAATATAAAAACACTTCCTCACCTCTCTACAGCCTTACCCAGCATCCATCCCCAATGCCTCTAATGTCTAGGATGAAAAATATAGGAAGGAAACAGTTGGAGATAGATGCTTTATACATTATACTCAGGAAAGTAAATGTAAAAAATCATTTTAAAAATTCCCAGTCTAGAAAAATATTTCCAGCCTATATCATAGACAAAGGGTTTATTAACCAAGTATATAAAGAGTTCCTAAAAATCAAAAGGGAAAATAATTATTACCCAACAGAAAAATGGGCAACAGAACCATACAGATAGCTTACAGGAAAATATAACCAAATTACCCTTTTTTTTTTCTTCAAGTTATCAAATTATGCATTTTATTTATTTATTTTTTTTTTAAAGATTTATTTATTTATCCCCCCCTTGCTGCTTGTGCTTGCTGTGTCCCTTCACTGTATGTCTTCTCCATGTCTGCTTATCTTCCCCTCGCTGTGAGGTCCTGCTGCATCAGCCCCTCGCGCCGCGCGGGCCGGCCTGCCCTCACAAGGAGGTCCCGGGAAGCGAACCCAGGCCTCCCATATGGTAAGCGGGGGCTCTATCGACTGAGCCACTCCCGCTTCCCCCAAATTACCCTTAAATGTAAGAAAAGATATTCAACTTCACTTGTAATAATACAGACATGAATTAAAATTTCACTGAGATGCCACTTCTTAACGATCAGATTGACAATAATCCATGTTTGGACACATACTCTATTGGTGAAGTTGTGAGAAAACAGGAATAGAATGAAAAATGATAAAACCCTTATGGAAGGGAATTTGACATTATCTAGCAAAATTATATATGAAATTACCCTTTGACCCAGAAATCCCACTTTTAGGACCCTATCCCAAAGACAGACTTAGAAAAATACAAAATGATATATGCACAAGGTTATTCGTTGTGACATTACTTGCAATAGCAAAATCCAAATACATACTATGGAGTACTATGCAGTTTTGAAAAAGAAGATCTCTATATACTGCTATGGATTGATTTCTAGAATATACTAAGTGAAAAAAGGTAAGATACAGAACAATGTATGCAATAGCTACTTTCTGAGTAAGGGAGAAGGTTTATAGGAGGAGGGATGAATTAGAGTAGAAGGAATTCTGATGAAAGCACAATTTCTCTGAATAAACTTTGTTACATAATTTTGATTTTGACATGTAAAGGGTTCATGTGACCAAAAAAAAACACAAAAAACAAAAAAACAAACAGAAAAACACAACAAAACCCCATAAAATTAAATTTTAAAAACTCCTAAAAATGAAAACACACCAAAACAAATTAATCTAACTATACATCATAGTGTATAGTTAGATTAATTATAATCTAACTATATATATATATATATATATATATATAGTTGATATAACCAACCTGAGAAAAGAATTGTAACAGACCCTACAAACAGCATTCTGACTGTACATCCTTGGAAGGAATAGTGGTGTGTGGGGGGTGTTCTTTAAGGACAGTAAGAACAAAGAAAATCATAAAATTCATTCAAGAGAATTACTGTCAGCAATAAGATAGATTTTGTTATTTTAAAACTATTGTATGTATATTGTATAAAACAAATAATTAAATTGTATTAACATTATTAGGAACTAAGATTTTCAAGATAAGAGATTCAAGAATAAAATAAAGGTAAGTAAAATTCCTGAAGTTTAAAATTTGAATAGAAAATAGTATGAACTCATTTTTCCTTTTAAAAAAAATACCTGTCTTGATGCCCACTGAAAAGATCTAGAAGAAATGAGTATCTAGTAGCAATGAGCACTCCTAGTGTTCAGAATGTGGTCTCCAAATATCATTGCTCACTGAAAGAAACTAGGGCTCATAAAAGAAAGGGCTGATTCTAGACCTGGGGCAGGAAACGTATAGGATGAGCCTGAGGTACCTTGTCATGCAAGATTAAGTAGGAAACAATCAGACTTAACTGCTAATGTCCCCATGTTGTGGGACAGTCTATAAGACAATTGCCCTGGATTCTTCAAAAATGTTAACGTCATGAAAGCCAAAAAAAAGGAAAAAAAAGAAAAAAAAAAGAAAAAAAAAGAAAAAAAAAAAAAAAAAAAAAAAAAAAAAAAAAAAAAAAAAAAAAAAAAAAGAAAAAAAAAAAAAAGATGAGGGCATTGTTCTAGATTAAAGGGCACTAAAGACACATAACAACCAAATGCCATGTGCGATCCTTGACTTGAGCCTAGATATATTAAAAAGCAAATTCAGTTACAAAAGAGATTTTGGAGCCAACTGGGAAAGCTGAGTACAGATTCTAAGTTAGATCACAATATTATTATACCAATGTCAAATTTCTTGAGGGATAATCGTATTGCAGTTATGTAAGAGAATATCCTGATTCTTAGGAGATACAGGCTTAAGCATTTAGGCCTGAAGTGTCATGATCCCTGCAACTTACTTTCAAAAACAAAACAAAAAACAACCAAAAACAAAAAAATCACCAAAGTATATATATATATATATAGAGAGAGAGAGAGAGAGAGAGAGGGAGAGAGAGAGGAGAGAGGGAAAGAGGGAGAATATGGTAAAATATTAATTACTGGTGAACTTATGTGAAGGGTAAATGAGTATTCATTGTACTATTTTTATAACTTTTCCATAGGTTTGAGAATCTTAAAAAGTTGAAGGAAAAATAAAATGTCATTTTTATTCTTTAAAGATGCTTATAATTTAAGGGTGAAATGAAATGTCAACTGGATTTGCCTTGAAATACTCCAGAAAAAAAAAGTGGGTGGAGTAGGGTTGGAAATAAATGAAACAAATATGACAAAATGCTGATGGTTACTGAAACTGGGTGATGGGTACATGGGGGTTCTGTACTCTGTATTTTTATGTATATTTGGAAATCTTCAAAATACAAAGTGAAAACAAAATAACAGTTACAGTCCAGAAAGAGTTATTTGCTACAAATTTTCAAGAGGGTTAATATCCAAAATATGTAAAGAGCTCATGTAAAAGCACAACATTATAATTATACTAAAAGCCATTGATTATATATTTTGGGAAGATTGTATGGTACGTGAATATATTAAAAAAAAAAAACTGCTTTAAAAAATAATGTGCAAGATAGCCAGAAATAGCAGCTATGTACAGTAGGGGAAGCATAGAGAGATTGAAAGGTGATGAATTTTTTGTTTGTTTTTTTGTTTATTATTATTGAAATAGTGAAAAACTCTAATAATGACTGAGGTTCTGAATACACAACTATGTGATTGTACACTTTGGATAGATTTTATGCTTTATTTTTTTAGGTACCAGGGGCCGGGGACCTCATATGTGGGAGGCTGGCAGTCAACCACTGAGCCACACCGGCCTCCCTGAGTTGTTTTTTTTTCCATTTGTTTTTCTTGCTGTTTGTTTTTGGTTTTTTAGAAAACACCGGAAACCGAACCCGGGACCTCCCATGTGGGAGGTGGGCACTCAACAGCTTGAGCCACATCCGTTCCCTGTAT
>JAQZBX010032068.1:7561-26132 GCA_029593785.1 Cabassous unicinctus | reverse complement strand
GGGGCCCACGGAGACCACCAGGCTTCACTCCTTGAAGGACAAGATTCATAGGTATTTGCAACAATGCTGAGGGCTGGACACATTAGTCTGTCCTCCCCTATTAGGAACTGCCCATGCTCTCGAGAGACACCCTCCCTCTGTTTGAAAACATATTGGGCCTCCCCAGCATGGGACTCCAACTCCTTCCCACTCACTATGTGGGTCTCCCCCCACTGATACGGCACACTGTGACAAAATGATCACTTGCACGTTCTCTAGAAGACTGTCCCAGGTGCACCCTGTAGCTGGGTAAATTTTGTTGCAATATTTCCCAGTCTTCTTTGCAACTATGTGCAGATGCATGACCGACTTATTTCCCAATGAAATGTAAGCAGAAGTTTTGTTTTCCGTGAGATTTCTGAGTAGTCCCCTTGAAGTCTCTCCCTGCTGTTTGGAATATGGATTTGATGGCTGGTACACCCACAAGCAGGTTCATATTTTTCTTCTGGTTCCCAGACTGAGTGCTGAGAGAGAGGGCATTTTAGACCATGAGAGCAAAGGCCACATGCCATGGATGGTGAAGCAGAAATCTGGAAAGAGTTTGGATTCCTACTCTTTCTACCATTCCAGCTCTGGATTGTCTACCTCTGCATTTCTTCTCTTTTTTTCCTTTCTTATTTTATTTTTTACTTTTTGGGTATCTATTATTGGAGCTAAGCCTAATCATTACCGAGAAGTACTTCTAATGAATATATTATTAGTTCTTCCTCAAGGGCTAACAGTTTACCTCAGGCTGTTTATCAAATGAATTACAATGTTCCATTTCTTGCCAGAATGAATCAAAGAGTTTTTCTAGCCAATGTTTCTGTCCCACCAAATATACATAATTATTTTTGATTCTTGAGTTGTAATATCCCCCCCCCCTTGTTCACCGTTTTTTCTCTACAGAAATCAGAAAAAATAAAAATACTAGGTACAAGAACCCCTCCCTTAACCGCTTATCACTCTTTTCCTCTCTTCTTTACAGATAGTCTGCATGTTCATATTTTTCTTCTGGTTCCCAGACCGAGCCCTGAGGGAGAGGGCAGTTTATTTCAGCTCACATCAAAAGGTCTGCATCATTAAGTCTCAGCGGGAAGCGCTGGTTGGTGACAGTGAAAAGATTCAGAATTGAATAGACAGATTCAAACTACTAAATTTAGAGACAGGCTGTCTATATTTAGTTCAGATCTCAAATAGGAAAATTTTCAGCCTGAAAATTTATAGATTAAAGAAGAAGTGGAGTAGCTTGTTTTGTCCTTGTCTTTCTTTCAGGCCTCAGACCATTATTTTATATACTAGTTTCAGGAAATGCCGACTGATGCGGGGTAGAGTCTTGGACTGTAGTTAATAAGCCTTCTCCTTTAGGTGGAGTTATTATTCTACAGTGGATGACAATGAAATATCAGTAGCAATAACAGTAATTAATATTTGTTGAAGGGTGTGTCAGACACCTGATCATACTTTTTAAGCATTACTTTTTTCAAACCTCATTAAAACACTGTGAGGTAGAATTATATAATTTATTCTCATTTTACAGATGAGGAAACTAGAGCACAGAGAGGTTAAGTGACTTGCACAAGGTCACAGAGTGGCAGGGCCAGGATTTGAATCTGGTCAAAGCCTGATCTCTTAAAGGCTCTGCTCCACTGTCTGTCTGCAGAAAACTCTCTGATCTTCCACGAATTATATACTTTGCAGAGTATTCTTTAGGGAAGCTGGAAACTTATCTCCTCTACTTTCAAATTCGATTTGCTTTCTAATCTCCTCTGACCACAGCATGTAATTGTCTAGGTGGGAAAAGCTCTGCTGTTTATTTTTATAGGGAGGCGGTGAAATGCCTGGAGCTCTGTCCTGGCCTTACACCGGCATGACCACCACGTGACCACCACAAACAAATGGGTTGGGAAGCAGTAAATTGCATCCCACAATCCTTCCAGTTCACTCCCTGCATGGCACAGGGAATATGGCCTCAAGTAGGAAAGCAGTGTGAAGAAACTGGTAACCATGGTTCTAAGGGTGGACTTGAGATTTCCCTTCAGGCTTCGGGAACTCCTGTGATACAGGAGGGAGTATTCCTATTCACCTATAAACCAGGTCTAGCCTTTTGCCTTTTCTCAACTTACCTTCCCTTTCTTACCATCTCCCTGCCCTCACCCCCTCCTCCATCCCCAGCAATCAGCTTCAACTCCTGGAAAAAATGGAAATAATTTACTACTAATAAATTAGCCCTCAGGGTTTCCGGGATTATGTCAAGTCTTGGGTAAAAGGAACATAGGGTTTGTACTGGGTGACCTCTACCCTGACTGAAACAGCTCATTTTATCAGAGATGGACCTCTGACCTAAGCTCATCCATTCAAGCTGCTTCTGGAAATCTGGAATTGACATTGAGTGACAGCCAGTATCTGCATGTGGCTCGAAAGGAAATATGGTGGGTAGCCTGGGGAAGCTATTCCCTACCACCTAGAGGACAGAAATGAGAGATGCGCAGAAACAACGCAGCTAAAAACTTGCTGGGACCAAGGTTTCTTCATGCCCTCAGTTTCCAGGGAAGTACAACATTTTGAAATAAGCCCCCTTTTTACTTTAATCAGCTGGAATTGCTCATGTTACTTGTAACTAAAGATTATTGATTCAGTTCTATCCAATCACTGAGCATCCTCTTTGGACAAAACTCTGTGGTATGCACTGAGGATAAAAGGACGAATGGGGCACAGTAACTGACCTCAAAGGTTTGAAGTCTACTGAGGAATACATAGAACCAAACTGCCCGTTATATTCAAAATAACATATCTCAATCAGGAAATGCTTCTCTGAGAGCACAGAGGGGAGTCCCCAGCCTGGTCTTGGGTTTGGGGTCAGCAGTGCTCACTGCAGTCAGCCTTTTACTGGTAAAAGCCCAAAGGAGACCATTTCCACCCCTGCACTGGGCTACAGCCATGTGACCTGCTGTCCCAGAATCCCTGAGGAGGGGTGGCACACGAATTATTAAATTCATAATGTAAACAATTTTTATCTGAAGGGATTTTGTGGGGGTGGGGGGGGAATCAGACTGAGACAGGTTTTGGGGCTGATAGAGTGTCTGGCTCAAGCTTCCTCAAAGAGGATTTTTTCTTATAAAGATGGTCAATATTAGCTGGGGTGGGTGGATGGAGGGAGTCAGAGGAGGGTTCCAGCGCTGAGAAAGCTCTGGGGAGCAGGTGGCTCACGTGAGAACTATATGCAAAGGGGCACTATTTGCACGTGGCCTTTTGATCTTCAAAAGAAGGAATGGGCTACATTCTTCGGAGAACTCAGAAAGCTGAATTGTTCAGATATTGTAGGATCCATTTTATAGTCATCATTTTTCCTTAGCCCAGGCAAAAGTCTCTTCTTCAGAAAATGATACTCTTTCGTCCAGTGATTGAGAAGGAAAAAAAAAACTATAGCTCACTGGTTAATGAGAGCCAGCTGTGTCCTCTGTTGGTGACAGACTAATACAAAGCATAAGCTCATAAACCTAAGGTTCTTCTCATGCAGGGTTTCCCATAAAGTATGTATCAGTTATTTATTGCTGAGTAACAAATTACTCCAAAACATAGTGGCTTAAAACAAAAACATTTTTTTTTTTATCTTATGGTTTCTGTGGATGGAAAATTTAGGTGCAACTTAATTGAGTCCTCTGGCTCAGGGTCTCACCCAAGGCTGTATTCAAGATATTGGACAAGACTGCAGTCTCTCAAGACTGAACTAGGGGAGGATTCCCTTCCAAGCTCATTCATGTGATCATTGGCAGGATTTGGTTTTTAACAGGCTGTTGGAATTAGGGCATCGGTTCCTCTTTGGCTGTTGGCCAAAGGCTGCCCATAGTTCCTGGCCACATGGGCCTTCTGTAGGGCAATTCACAACATGGCCCCTGAATCCACCAGAGTGATGAGTAAGAATTGCCAGAGAGTGAGAGAAAGGTGGAAGTCATAGTATTTTATAACCTAATCTTGGAAATGCTATCACATCATTTTTGCTGTGTTTTATTCATTGGAAGCAAGTCATTAGGGTCCAGTACACATTCAATCAGAAGGGATGTAACAAGAGGCAGAGATCACTGAGAGCCATTCTAGAAGCTGTGTGTGTGTGTGTGTGTGTGTGTGTGTGTGTGTGTATGTGGTAGCACAGTATTTATTTGTTCAACCAATATTTAATGAGCACTTACTATGTGCATTATACACAGTAGCAAAACAAAATACACAAGGTTCCTGATCATACGGAGCTTGCATTCTAATGAGGGAGACAGTTGATAGTGACTAGGGTTATAAAGAAAGTAAACCAGGATAAAATGAAAGAGAATGATTAGGTGGTGGTGTAGAGGAAAATGGTGCCATCAGAGGGAGCAATCGGGAAAGGCCTATCCCAGGAAATGACATTTGGGCTGAGATCTGAAAGGCCAGGAGGAGTCAGCCTTGGAAAGAGGATGAGGAAGAAGGCTAGCAACAGACCAGGTGGAGGGTGAGTCCAAAGGTCCTGTGGCTGGAAGGAGCTTGGTGCACTTGAGGAAGAGTAAGGAGACCATGATGTCTTCTGCTCCTCTGCTCTGCTCACTCCTCTTGTCAAGGGTACTAGGGCAGTTTGACATTATTTATGAATTCCAAAAAGATACTGGTTATGTTTGTAAACTGGTCTGTTCCTCAGGCATGATATTCTTTGATTGTATTAGAATCAGCTGAGATATCTGTGATTAAATTATGTTAAGCTTCAGGCTTTGATTCGACCACATCACTTGAGTGTTACTCAGTTTGAACCCCCCACCCCCTTTGTGGGCTATATAAATGGACATTCAATCAAGGAGATACACAGAGAAGGGGATACACAGAAAAAGACATGGCAGAAGAGAGAACTTGGATTTGATGCTGGAACCCTGGGGAGAGATGAGCCATTTGCTTGATAGTTTACACCTGACCTTGTGAAAGAGCCCAGAGCAGCTGAGAAGCCCTGAGAGATGAGCCTTATACCAGCCTAAAGCTGAGATTGGAAAAATCTGGGACCATGGAGCCTTAAGAGGAAGAAGGAAGGCTGAACCCTCACAGACATTGCCCGCCATATTGCTTCAACACATGGCAAATGATTTTGGGTAAGCAAGTACCTCTTATGGTACCTTGAGTTGCGCTCTTTAGGGCCTTGTGACTGTAAGCTTCTACTCCAAATAAATACCCTTATAAAAGCCAACAGATTTCTGGTACTTTGCATCAGCACCCCCTTGGCTGACTAATGCAAGTACCATGAAACTTTATGCTTCCTGAGCCAATGATATGTCTAGGTTCCCATCTTCCTTGACCTCTCAGCAGAATTTGACACATTTGTTCTCATTCTCCTTGAAATACTTGCTTCTCTTGTCTTTTGCATGACACAATCTCAGATTCTACTTGTCCAGCTTCTTTGTTATGTTCTCTCTCTTGCCAATCACTTTGTGTTGGATCGCCCAAGGGCTCAGATAAAGACCCTCTTCTCCAGCCACTCTTTCTTCCTGTGTGGGCTTATCCATTTCTTGGCTGTAAATACCTTCTATTTACTGAATACCAAATTGCTATCTCAATTGCCTGCTGCCTCTGAGCCCTGCCTTTAACTCTACCTGACCATTTGAGATATCTACTTGGATGACCAGTAGGCACTTTTAACACAGCCAAAGCAGAACTCCTGAGTTCAAAGCAGAACTACCAATTTTCCTGTGACCTGCTTTTCCACTCTATCTTATGTAAGTAGCATGCAAATAGAAATTCATGTATATCTATATAACATATATGAACAATCAAATTTTATTTTGAAAAAATATTTCCTTTTTAGGTTTCTACTCCTGTTTCTCAGTGGAAAATTTAATGTAGCATCTAGGTACTTCAGTCACTTTTAGCTTGCAACCAAATTTATTTCAGATAAATATTTAGTCAAATTTAAGTATTGTTATCCCAGGACCTGTTTACAATCTTCTCAGAACTTCTTACTTTTCCTCCAGCCCACTCTTAGCTTGGCTTCTACTTTCATGAGGTTTGCAAGGTTCTGTCACCTGTGGGCAGGTGGGGAGAGAGGAAAAAAGGGTAGAAAAAGTGGAGAAAGGAGAGAAGGAGGGGAGTTCTCACAGCATGTACTGCCCACTGCTGAGCCTGGGAGGGAGGCGTGGCCTCCGGCAGTTTGCCCTGGTCCTCTCTCCTGTTCTTGGCTCGTGGTGGCTGTGCAGCACTGGCACATGCAGTGCAGCTTTGTTGTGTGAGACTCCACTTTGCTTTGGCACTATGGACCCCCAGAAGGATAGTGACGCGTCCTCTCCAGCCAAACAAGCACCATGCACTGTGGCCCGTCCTGGGAATATTTAGTTACCTAAGGGTGGTTCACAGATCTTCTTCCTAGGCCAACTCCATGCCATCCACCCAAGGAATCATGGAAACAGTTTTTAGGTTCTCTTCTGCATTCCCTCAGAGCCTCAAGGGTATTGGGTGGGTAGCTGTCTCCACCCTTTTTCTCCTAGTCACACCACACCCCTGAAATAACATGGTTCTGCCAGCACAGCCTTTAGAAAACCCCAGAAAAGAACGGTCCCAGAATCCTATTTCTAGTCTTACCATCAAAGCTAAGGGTTGATATACCTGGCAGACCCACCTCTTGAGCAACCCCATGCCCTTGCCAGGGTCAGATAAAGGAATTCTTCAGGATATCACCTCATTGCATTTATTAGCATATTGTATGTCTCTCTAACAAAAGTTATGTAATATATATAATTGTATTAAATATTATACAAATATATGTGTAATGTATATTATATATAAATGCTATAAATATATGTACTGTACCATAAATCCCATGAGAGGAGGAAGTGTTCTGAGCATCATTATGTACCCCCAACACCTCGAAATGTCCCTGACACAGGGTTGGTATCCCTCACTGGTAAGCCAGCTCACTTAGCAGCTTAGCCTAAGTCCTTTCACCTTGCTGTCTTCTACTAACTCCCTCTACTGGAAAGGCAAACATTCAAGTTTCCCAGACACCTAGCTGCTTAGAGTGGCTAAGTGACAGGCTGTGGCCAGTGAGCTGTAAGCACTGGGCCAGCACCACATCTTCCCTTCCTTCCCCCTTTGCCACACCTCCTCCTCCCTGCTTTGAATATGGATAACATGGCTGGGCAGCCATCCTGTGACCTTGAGGCTCCCAAGGTTGCAAAGTCAAGTGTTTTGATATTGAGTGTCAGACCCATGTCAGAGCTGCAAACTCAGGATTTCTTGTGATGGGGAAAAAACAAACCCCTTTTTGTCTGAGCTCTGTGGTCAGATTTGCTATTGTTTGGAGCAGCTGAATCCAATACCAACTGGTATAGTGGCCTCTCAGTTTTCTTATAGTTATCACTATTAATAGGATGAGTGAAAATGTTGAATTAAAGTCTTTAGCATTTTTATTGATTTTTTGTTTGTTTAATCTCTAAGGAGGATCCACTATGGCAGATAGACTAGGCAGTATTTCCTGAAGCTATTTGACCATGTAACCCCCGCTATTCCTATCCACTCCCAGCCCTTTAGGTGAATAAATATTCCACAGGGTAGAAAATGCTGACTTCATTTAAGAGCAAGCCCGGGATCTGAGCAAAACGGTGAGGTGGGGAAAGCTTGTTCTTCGATGCTCCTCTGCCCCTTGGTGAAAAGAACAGGGGTTTTGGAATCAGATAAAACTCGGTTCAAACATGGACCCTGCTCTTCCCAGCTGTGTGACGTTGTGCAGCTGACTGACTCTCCCAGCCTCACCTCACAGGCTATAACAAGGAAGAGAGGCCATAATGAGCATGCAGGGCCTGGCACATGCTGGGCCCTCAGGAATCATCGGTTTTGCTCCTCTAAAACCTGGTGCTCTCTTGCCCTCCTTTCTCTCTCCAAAGCTGCAATTTAGGAGCTTTTGCTTTGCCTCATAGGGCCTGGGTTTCTCATATGTAAAATGCAGAAGTTAGGTTCCACTGTTTCTTGACTGTCGCTTTGGGCAGGAAAATTCTCCCCAATTGCAGGTCCCTTGCATTCTTAATTGCACTCACTAGATGCCAGGAGTGCCCTAATGCAGCCCCCAGTGCCCTCTCGAGGGGCAGTGACATCCATGGTGGTTAAGGACCTCTCTTCTACCTCTCACATTTTAACCTAAATTTCTCTACCCCGCCCCCACCCCCACACCATGTTAGATGTCAAATGCCTGCTAAGTGGGTAGGGGCTGAGGATGAGAGCCGACCAGCTGCAATATAGACCTTTTAACATGCTATCTAAGGTTCATAGCAATAATCACAAAACTTTGGAGTTGGTTGGTGTTCTCATGTCCATTTTGTAGATAAGGAGCCTAAAGCTTTGGATAATTTGCCCAATTATGTGATGGACCGGTGCTTTTCTTCAAACAACATTTATATATGTTTCAGGAAGTTAGTTGATCTCATTTATCATAGCCTTGGCTAAAGGCAGATATACCTTATCTAAATATTAAGCCCCCTTGAGATTCCTTCTCCATTAAGAAGCTCTACAGTACACAAGTCTCACCTAAGAGCAACAGTGCATACCATTTCAAAAACTAGATAATTAAAGTAGCAAAGACCCTTTTCCTCCTATGGGATGGTCAATTCTCGAGGCATTAGCTGAAGCCTAGGACATGAATTCCAAATGTAAACAGAATGCCCAGCGCATTTCTAATTCCCAGAAATTCTGCCACTCCACAGCCTGCCAGGGGCCAAGTTCAACACGCCTTGTGTCTGGGTGCCATCTGTACTCCGCTAATGGAATCTGGAGTGTGGGAAGTGAAGATGTTTTTGAAAACACACATTTTTCCAGGTAGGGTTGCCATTGATTAACCTCTCTTTATATTTCAGGCTTTCTCTCCAAGTCCCAAGTTGTGTGACTAATATCTGGCTGTATTAGGTGTGATTATTTGTGAAGACTGAAGTGTTGTTTCTGGGACAGGACCCTGCACTTCTGTGCGCTGTTGCAGAGAATATGGGAGACCCAATGTTCACTGGGCTATTTATAAAGATAATTGTTTCCTGCAAGGGTTCTAGACCTCCACTTGTCCACACCCCAGGGAGGAGCAGGGACTCTTTATCATGTCTGGACTTAATAAAGAAGAAAGAATACATGCTATCTAGCTAGCTACAATGTGTCTTCTGCAGTAATCCTCTGTTTCAATTTTCTGCTTAGTATTGTGTACACCGAAAACAGCCCTTCAAATTTAACACTGCTCCAGTTTCCCCCCTTGTGAGGATGTGAGGAAAGTTTCACAAAAGACACCTTTTTAGATTTAAGGTGATGCAAAATGGTGCTATGTCACAGCGTCTTCATAGTCCTGGGGTGCAAAGCATGTTTTTGAAACCATGTGGTTTTATCACTATAGAAAAATATGTTTAAAATGGTTTTCCTTCCCAATGTTTAGGTTATAAGGTACTACACACACAAGGGGGAAACTTGCTTTAGAGGATTTCACAGGACTCCACAGTTTTGGGAGGTGAAGCTGTAACAGAAAACATTGCCCAATACTCAGAGAAAACGGAGGCACAAAATGGACTCTTGAGTCAACGTCCCAGCTCATTGAAGCGATCCTGCTCAGAGTGAGCTGCAGGATCACTTGAGATCCGCTCTCACCACTGTTGGATCCAACACTGTCTTCTTTCCATAGACTAATAATATCAGGTGCTCTGGTCAAGCTGTTAAACTGACTGAGCAGCTGGTTGATTTGACTGGAATTTACAGTCAAAATGGTCCCAAACGGTCTCAATTCTGAATAAAAAGTGTCCTCTTTCGGGTAACTTTACATCTTAAACATTCATGGTGTGGAGAAACTATCCAGTTTTGAGCCTCCCCTCCAGCCCAGAAGAGAACTTTCTTATATCTTCTAAATTAACTGGACTTAGCACTGGCTTCCTACTTAGGGCCATTTTCTTTTCAAGGGAGAAATTTCTCTCCACATCTTCTAGTCCTTCTCTCCTAATCTGTGCTTCAGGGGGAGCGAAACCTCTCCTCACCCACACCCCTTCCAGGAACAACCCTTTTCTCAGTTCACCAGAATTATTAATTGTCACCCTATACTTTGCACTGACACCTGGAAACATAGTAGTTTTTTTCTCCTTCAAGCACATTATATAGCTTGCAAAGAAAAGTCCTGAGAGCTTGCATGTGAGAAAGCAACAGAAAATTCACTAACAGCAATAGTATGTGCTCAGTTTCACCAAGGGCTTTGACAGATCCAGGAAGGGCTTTTCCCTTCAGGAATGCACAATAAATTCTAGGTCCTATGAGCCAGTTAGGTTATTGCACTTTCAAAGAAACCATGAGTTCCATTTAGCACTGGTCTGGGGCCAATGGAGAATGGTCTGAGTAAAGCGAACACAGCACGACGTGCAGAGGCATTGATAAATGGGTGACCCCAGCCTGGGGTCAGAGGTTGAAGTGGTGCACATTCAACACTGGTCTTAAACAGGGAGGGAAACAGGCTACAGAGGTTCCTGGAAATGAAGGAGCCCCACTGTGCCTATCGCTGAGAGCTCAATTTTTATACCTGTCCTTAAAAGAATTTAGTGGATTTTAGCCCCAAAAAGTTTTCCGATATGGGAATGTTTCTCCAGGAAAAAGATCTCTTCAGTGAGTAAGGGAGAATGTGCTGACCATCAGTTTCCAGGCTAGGAAACCAGATATCTTCTTCTTTGATGATGGTTATGCATTGGAAGTTTAAAATGTTTAATAATAAATTCTGTCAATATTTAAACATGTTTTAAACCTCACTTTTTTTTTTTAAAGTAGAGAAGCACTAGCTAACCAGAACTAGAATAATTAGTAGGCTTTCCGTAAATATTTGGTAAATTGAAAATAGAATTGTGGGCCTCATAGTGATTTGACGCTGCAGAAGCTGTTTTCACATCTCTTAGAACTATGCTTTCAATTCGTTAGAGGTCTTTTTGCGTAAAAATAAATGATATTGGTGGGGGAGAGAGTTTCTCTTTTTCCTCTGAGGCCTCTGGAAATTAAGGCAAGAAGAATGGGGTCAAGCTATTTTCCAAAGTAACCTTGAATTGTTTCCTCTGAAGAGAGCTTTTCTTTGGCTGAAGCAGAACCGAATAGGTGTGAATCTTGAAGCTAATTTTCGGCATCGTTAAAGAGTTTTAAAAGCAGCGTTTAGAAAATGTTTGATTTCTTTCCAGCGGCTATTGGAATGCTTTCAAGCATCACTCTCATAGCCCTTGGAAACAACCCCGGGTGAGAGGGGGACAGTGTCCTTGGAACACCAGCCTCTCAGGGCTGCAGACACTACGAATTACTGTCTAACGAGTTTCTGAACAAGTTCATTGACAGCCTGAAGGAACTGACTGCAGGGGTGGGTAAGCATAAAGTTTCTATTCTTGTTCCTAGTGTTTGGTAATATGCCAAAATGCAATAATCACCCAGGAAGGAGTTACTGAGCATCTATAAGAACCGAGCTAATTTTGTGGAGAAATACACTGTCAAGGCTGTCTGGCAATCATACTTTATTTCCCTAGATCTCCTATGTGCTATTGTATTCCTTTCCTCTTTCCTTAAATTTCCAGTATGTACCCCCTCCCCACTTTTTAAAACTTGCTTCCTATTTCACCAAGAGAATTGAAGCCATCAGAAAAGAACTTCCACCACAAAGCTCTGTCACGTTATGCACCACCCTCCCTGTGTCTATTCTCATAAGCGCTGCCCTACCTCGGTTTGTCACTGCTCCTCTCTAGGGACGACCACTGCTCCCATGCACAGGAGTCCATCCCCTGGTGGCCTGCTCAGGACAGCCCTCCAGCAATTCCCTCCTCTTTCTCTTGGTTCAACTTTCCTGTAAGCACAGAACATGCTACCATAGCTCTTAATTTAAAGAATCCTCTCGATTCCACATTCCCCTCCAGCTACTGTTTCTCTACTCCTCTTTATTATGAAACTCTTTAAAAGGATGTCTGCACTCATCTGTACAATTCCTCTCCTCTCTTTCCCCCTTGAGCCCATTCTGCACAGGCTTTGGACTCTATCACTCTCTCCGCACTGCTTCCATGCCTCCCATGCAGTGCCAGCAATCCGTTCTCAGTCTGCTCTGCGGTGGTGGTTGGGAGCTGTATGTACCCCAGAAAAACATGTTCTTAAACTTAATCCATTCCTGTGGATGTGACTCCACAGTAGGACCTTTTGATGAGGCTACTTCAGTTAAGGTGTGGCCCAACCCAATCAGGATGGGTCGTAATCCTCTTACTGGAGCCCTTTACAAGTGAAATGAAATTCAGACAGAGAGAAGCCACTAAGGAAGCAGCCAAAAGCTGAAATCAATGGAACCCAGAAGAGAAGGGAGAGGCCAGAAGAGGCCACCATGTGCCTTGCCATGTGACAAGCTGAGGACCAAGGATGGTGGCAGGCAGCCACAGAATGCTACAGCCTTTGGGGAGAAAACATAGCCTCGATGATGCCTTGATCTGGACTTTGTTCTAACCCCAAAACCATGAACAAATAAATTCCCATTGTTTAAGCTGAACCACTGTTATGACATTTGCTTGAGCAGCCAAGGAAACGGCAAGGTCTGCCTTCATTACTTGCTGCCATTCTCTTGTATGCCACCACTGTCTCAATCTTTCCTGACTTCACTGGCTGCTCCTTCTCATTCTCCTTTGCTAGTTCCTATAGGACTCACATCCTCACTGTCCCCCGGACCTTCACGTCTTCACTTCCAAATGCTGAGGTGGCCCAGGACTGGGCTGTTGTTGAGCCATCTACCAGGGCTCCCGAGGGGCTCACACCTGCACCCAGCTTTACATATCATCTCTATGCTAATAGAAGCTTAACTCTCCAGCTCAGAACTCTCCCCCAAATTTCATATTCAAATATATTCGACTTGGATGTCTAATAGGCATCTTGAACTAAACAAATGCCAAACCGAACTCTCTACTCCACATGACTCTCCACTGCCCAACCCCCACTAGGAAAAAAAAAAAAAAAGGAAAGAAAAGAAAAAACTCTCCCAGATTCTCAAATGAAAAATCTTGGAGTCCTTCTTGACTCCTCTCTTTTTCTCATCACTCACTTCAATCCCTCAGCGCACCCTGTGGCCTGGACCTTAAAATGTACACAGAGTCCTATGACTTGTCACTAGCTTTCCCCTACCACAAAACCCACTAGGTAGTTTAAGCTATCAACATCTCTCACCTGGATTGTTGCAGCAGTCTCCCAACTGTTCTCCCTGCTCCCATTTTTGTCTACACAGCAGCCAGAGTGATCCTTTTAAAATATGAGGACGATCATGTCCCCCTTGACTTAAAATTCTCCAGTGGCTTTCCATCTCACTAAAAATAAAAGCCAAAGTTCTTACAATGACTCAGAGGCCTGATTTGCCTTCCTGCCCCACTCCCTCCCAGACCACAGCTCCACTCCTCTCCCTTCTCACACTCACTTCAGTACCACTGGCCTCCCTGCTCTTCCTGAAATCCACTGTGCCCCAGGGCCTTTGTACCTACTCTTCCCTCTGTCAGAGATCCACCTGGCTCTCTGCTCCAGTGTCATCTCAGTAGAGGCCTTTCTTTACCAATTTACATAAAACTTCATGTTTGTATGTACATGCTATGTATTTACTCATTTATTTGTTTACTGTCTATCTCCCTTTTGACTGCAATAGGGCACTGTTCACTTTTGCATGTTCTGCACCTAGTAGAATGCCTAGCACACAGCAGATTCTTAAACATTTGTTGAATAAACAAAATACCAGTATTGTGGCATTATGTTAAGTAGGTCATATATTTCTCAGTAGGAGTTATTATATAGCATTATTAAAATGCTAATAACTCACAAAGCTTGATGAGCATCAAATCTCTTTCCAATTACATTTAAATAATCAGAACTCTAATATTAATAGAGAATTGGGGAAGAAGTGCTATTTGGAACCCACTTTTCCCCCCTATGAGCAGGAGATATTGAGTATACAAAGGATGGGAACGTTTATATTTTTTGGCAGCATTTAGGCATTTTAAAAGTTTCTCTTTATACTAAATTGCAGTGAGTGCCAAAAGGAGAGCAAAGTTTAAAACAGTTGATTGATCTGAGAGTAATTTTCATTATTTAAGGCAAAATATTTATGGAGCAGAGGTAAAGTAAGAGAATATTTCAATTAATCAAAAGTCAGATTTTAAAAGTAAAATCTATTTTTTTTTCAAATGTTGGTCTTATTTTAAATCTGTTGCAGATTATGTGATATCTTTCTTTTCATTAAGAGCAGAGGGGTCAGCTCATAGATTTCAGAACTGGGCTTGGGGAGGACCCTCCTTCCTGGGCAAGTTGCTTCCTCTCCTAATCGGTCAATACAAAGAATAATATGTACCTCACAGAGGTAAGTGCTTATTAAAATGCCTGGCACATAATAATAAACATTAGATCCCCTCTCCAATAGTGCTGTAACAAAACGGAAGACTTATCAAGAAAACTTCCTGACACCAGACCCGGGTTCTATGATCTATGATATTATTCTCATAAAATATGTGTAGTGTATTTACACATGTTCAAGCAAGAAGAGTATGCGTGAGGGCTAGATTACATAAATACGAGCCCAGTAGCAACTTGCAAAACAAGCAAGCGATGCTGACTTGGAAAATGCACCCAGGGAAATAAATACAAAACAAAAATTTGCACTAAGCTAACCCATGATTAAATATTGGTTATTCATTGGTGTAGGCATGGAAGCTTCCAGTGCATGGAAAAAGGAAAGAATCCTGGGCAACCTGATAAAGTTATTCACAAAATAAATTGCAAGAATGTGCTTGACACTCATTTTAATAGGAGTTTTCAAAATATCAGGAATTTAAAGATCACTGTTTAAGAAGTGAGAGGCATTTTTGCCTTTTCTCAGCTCCTCTTGTTTTTACTAGATGGGCTCTCCCTTTACATTAATGGAACTGGCCCTACATGCCTAGTCGACTTCCAGGGAAAGCAGCCCATTTCACCCCCCTATAGAATCAAGCACTTAGGATCTGATTTTCAAATTGCCCTCCCGTTTGCATTTGCATTGATGTTTTGCATTTGTTTGAGGCTTGCATCTGCTTCCAAACAATAAGCAGTAATTTTAAACCTGTTTAGCACGCATTTAACCCAGATACTTCTTTTGTGACCATTTCACTTGCATCTGGGTTTCAGTGCAAAGAGGTTGTGAGGAACAAAACAAGTGCAAAATGGTATTAACCAGCAGCTGCATGGAGGCCGGAGCAAAGCACACGCACGGGGTACAACTATCCTGTTTAATGAGCACCCACCATGAAGAAATGCGTTCCCATTCTAGAGTGTGAAGGGTCCTCCTCGGACTCGTTTTCCTAACGCGCAGTTACAGGTCAGTCCGTGAATTCTCCCCACCTGGGGACTGCTACCATATGAAGGAAAAAGCCTCAGTAAGATTTCAAGAAATCACAGGGAGTGAACTAAACGTTCTTCCCCATCGATCTGAAATGGTTTGGACCCTATGGTGACACAGGGCACTTCTCACTGATGCTAATGAATAACTCCCTTAGACAGTACATGTAAACGCTGTCCCCGGGCTGCGAATGACTGAGTCCCTCTGCCTCGAAGCCTGTGGGCTTAAACAAGAGGTTCAGAAGGGAGCTGGCAGCTATTGGCCGAAACAATTCGTCACTCTCGCCCAATATTCTTAAGACACACAGGTCATTTCAGGTCAACTTGTTTGCTCTGATCTTGGTGTTTTCTATAAAAAGGGAACTGAAGGACAACTTCATAACTTGAAGGAAAGGAATTTTGCTTTTGACTGTGTGGGATTCTGATGTGATCAGACCATCCCAACCTGAAAACCTGCTGCAAGCCTTCGGTCGCCCTTAAGATGTTGATTCATTTGAAGGCCGTGGTTTTTGGTTTACAGGCCAGTTGTTATGCTAGAGTTAAAGATGAATGGAGACCACTCCTCCCCATAGAGCTGGGGTCCGCCCACTCTGCACAAGTCAGTTTCCCACAGAGAAACACAGAGTTGGGAGGTTTGGGGACTTCTGAACAGTTCATGGGGTCTCATAGTCACTGTACTTTTAAAGCCAAATTTGAAAACATATTAATATAAAATCTGATTCATTTCTCTCCAAAGGCATCATGAATTGACAACATTTTACTATCACAAAAATTATGTTACGTTATTTGATATATCCAATATGATCCTTATGCACAAAGACTGATTAAATGAAGAGTCAGAGAATTATACCAGAGTCTAATTTTCTTGCTAGATGACAACTAGAAGTGTGACAATCTGAGTAGGACAGTGCTGTGTAAAAGAACTGTGTGTAACGATGGAAATGTTCTATAGCTGTGCTGTCCAACAAAGGAGCCACTGGCCACGTGTGGCTATTGAGCACTGAAAGTGTGGCTAGTGTGAATGAGTTTTACATTTTATTTGATTTCAAATAATTTAAATCCAAATTTAAATTTAAAAAAGTCCCACGTAGCTAGTGGCTACCATATTGGACAGAGCTGATTAGGTTGCTTTCTGTTTGCCTTTTGCTATATACATACTGCTGCTCCCTCCCACCTCACCCCCCACCACCCACGTTAAACCTCAGGTAGAAATAAACACTCACACAATTGTAGCATTGGATCTCAAGAAAATAATCAATTTTTAAACTTGAAATTTTAATTCTCATTCTGAAGTTTCTTTTTTCTTTCGTTGATATTTCATGAAAAATGTCCCGAGAAACTTGGGTTGAGAGAAACAAAATTCATGACTATCAATTAACTGCTTTTGCTGACATCCTTAGGAGCATTTTTAAATGTAGATGTTGTCATTTCTTTAAAAATGTTGTCTTATGGGACAATAACACACAGAATTTTTTTCCCCAGAAGACACAGATCAATATAGAGGCAATAAGCAGTAATTTGATCCTTTTAAAAATGAGAGACTAAATCAGGTTTTTAAAAAGGTGAACATTAAAAAATTAAATTAAATTTACTTGCATTTTTGGCATCTAGCGTTAAAATAACCAATTTCGGTAGTAAAGTATGTTTACTAAAAAATCAGCCTTTTTGCTCACCGCCTTATCCCTAGCACTTGGCAGAGAATGAACTCAATAACTATTTGCTGTGACCATATAGCCTTACTTGCCTGCTGATATTGGCACTTTAATCTGTTGCAGTTGTTTATGGGCTGATTTCTGCATGTGTAAAATGAAAGTTATAATAGCACTTTCTCATAGGGTTGCTGTAAGATTAAATAGATACAAAGCAAACTGCTGTCATTGTGGACATTATCTTCCTCTCCAGACTGTGGGATTCTCCAGGCTAGGGGCCGTGTCATATTCACCTTGGTATTGCCATACTCAAAGTATGGCAAAGTGCAGGCTTGAAACAGCTAATCAGTAAATGTGTGTAAGTAAGTAAATGAATGCAGAAATTGAGCCAATAATAGGGCAGACGGGTAGAGAGAAGTGATGAATGGGACAGTACAGAGAAGAAAAGGTTGTGTTTGGGTCTGTGGGGAGTAAGTAGTTGGGGCAGGGTTTCTCAGACTTGGTATTTTTGACATTTTGGGTGGGATAACATGCTGTTGTGTGCTGCTGGCCAGTGCATTTTCTGCATAAGATGCACAGCAGCGGCCTCACCATATGCCAGTAGCGCCCCCAGTTGTGATTACCAAAAATGTCTCCACGTATGTCCCCCAAGGGAAGAATCTCCTCAACACTGCATTAGGGTGAGGATTTTGATGAACAAATTGTTGAGAAAGAAGAAACCAAAGTTGGGGGAGAAAAAACAAAAAAGATTGCAGGGAAAGAGAAGAACAAGGGGGTGAAGTCCTAGAGAAGTCCTCAAACAAATAGGCCCAGCATATATGTGTGGGATGGTGGTGGGGATGGATTTTACTGGGTATTTATACAAACACCAAGTTGTCAAGGATATGCTGCTTTAAGACATTAGGTTCTGAGCAACTGTGGGGCAGTGGGAAGGCCCCTGGTCTAGGAATCAGCATTCCAGGGCAACCCTCTGGCTGGACGGGGATGGATGAATCACATCATCTCTCAGAGGACGCATCCTCCTCTGTGAAGCGAGGGCGTTGGACTCAGTAATGATTGCTGGATTGCGTAGCTCTCAGCTCTGAGGCCTTATGCTAACGTAGACTCTGTGTCAAGACAAAGTAGGGACAAATTTGAGGCTAAAACTCAGAATTTTCTCCTCGGACCACTCATTAAATTCTCTTTTCCTTTTATACTTCAGCAATCTACTTTTCTATTTGAAAATATACAGATTTTCATCCATCCCTAATAAATTGGACATAATTTCAAAAAGGCAGGGGGATGGACTGAATAGCTGTCAAGGCATTGCACTAGGAGTATCAGTTTTTGGTTGTAAAGCTGCATTAACAACTATAAAATCACATCTACAAAGGCTCTGGGCAGATTTTCAACCCCAGGAACTCTAAGATGCCAACTTCCGCACCACCCAAGAGCCTGTTTTATCCCTGCCATAGGTATATGCCTTTGTATCTTGAAATGATTGAAACAGTCTTGCCATGAACTTTGGAGTACAAAACCCAGGGTGAATCTTTTTTTTTTTTTTTTTTTTT
>JAQZBX010032067.1:0-26031 GCA_029593785.1 Cabassous unicinctus | reverse complement strand
ACATAACCTCCCTGCTGGCCCATAACTGTGCTCCCTGAGGGGCTGGGGAACCACAATCGCCTCTTCCCCTCCTCCCAGGACCCGGCCAAAAGCCAGTCCCAGCTGCCTCCACCCTGGGAGGCAGATCAGGCCGCAGGTATCCTCCTGAGTCTCACGCGGGCCGCGTCAGGCTCCCCATTAAAAACCCCATTTGACCCCTTCCCTGAAAAGCTCAGCTCTCCGAGGGAGATCAAGTCACCCCCACCTGTCCTCCCTGCCCCCCACCCCGGCAAATCCCTCTCTGGTCTCTGCATTTCACCCACAACCAGACCCTTCCTCTCCTGCAGGCCCCAAAATCTAATGTCCTAGGCCCCTCGTTTTTCCCCCCTACCCCCATTAAATGAGTTAATGTTATTTAAAGTGCTAAATTAGGAAACTAAAAGTACCAAATACCCCTCCTTGGGGCTGCGCTCACCAAGGCGGTGTCCCCAGTGTTGGCTGCCAGCTCCACCACCCTCCACAACCACCAGCGACCAATGGCCTCCTTCCCCCTCAGCACAGGCTAGTGCAGTGAGGCCCAGTGAGCGAACTCCTCGCCAAGGACTCAGAGGCAGTGGCCTCGCGCCCGCCTGAGGCCTCTCCAGCCCGCCCACCTTGACTCCAGGCACGCGGGGGCACGAGTGGAAGGGCAGCAGGGCAGCAGCAGTGCTCACAGTCACGTCCTGAGGCCGGACAGGGAGTGGGGGCTGCCTCCAGGGTCAGAGTCTCCCTGCGCCCCGTTTTCCAGCCTGATATGGGTGCATCCAACGTCCTGGTGTTCCTCTGGGAAGGTGTCCGAGGGCTGGGAGAGGGGCCTCTCACTGCGCCAAGCCTCCGTGGCTCAGTGTGTTTGGAGAGCTCTTGGGAAGTCAGGGGGAGGCGGGAGGGGGGAGGGTGTGGGACTTGGGAGGAAGGGTGGTGAAAGGCAGAAGGGAGAGAGGACAACAAGTGGGCCAGCCGAAGGCCACTGGGGAACCCAAGATCATGGGAAGGTGGTGTGTTTCGTTTTTAGTTTTACCACTTTGATTTTTTAAAAAGACAATTAAAAGCTAATTATTTTAAAAACAAAAACATCAGCGGGGATGGGGAGAGAGAGCTGAGGAGGGCCACCCTGAGGCGACTCCTCCGGAGGGTCTGGAGAACCCGGTGGGGGCAAGGTGGAGATGAAGGGAAGAAGAGTAGGGAGAGAAAGGGCAGGGGTAAGGGAGGGGGGCAGGCGGGCGTGAAGTGCCAGGGGGCTTCTAGAAGGAGATGGAAGAATTCCTCGCTCCAAAGGAAGTCAATACGGGGATAGAGGTTCTGGAAGCCGAGGGCTTTTCTGAGACTGGGCTCGAGGTCTCATTCGACCCGCTCATCTCTTTAGATGGTTTAGTGGCCTGGAACAAGAGAGAGAGAAGAGGGGAGAGCCTTCACACTGGCCCCCAGTCAAAGCTTTAAAAATACAAGAGACAATTAACTGCAAAAGGAAGAAACCAGAAGGGGGTCTGCACAGAGTGCTCCCAGAGTCAAGGGAGGAAGTGGCCACAGCAGGGGCAGAAAGGAGGCAAGGCGGGTGCTGGGCTGGGCCAGGGGACCTGGGAGGGGAGGTCCAAGGTTACTGATAGGAAAGAGAGAAAGCAGGAGAGAGACCATGCCCAGGGCAGGCAGGCAGGGGTGATGGGAAGGGAGAGGGCAGGGGAGGGAGAAGAAGGGAACTGTTAGCTGTCCCTGGGGTGCATGCCCTCCCAGCAGGGAGGCCAATGGGGAGCAGCCCAGGGGCTGTATAGGCTCTTGGTCCCCAATGGCCAGCCACCCAGCCCCGGCCCTTGCAGCCTCAGTGGGAGCCAAGCCTAAGCAGAAGGTCTCGGGGTGGGAACTGAGGAGCAAGGCTGTCCTTCCTGGAGAGCATTTCTCTAAGGAACCCCCCCACCTGGGAATCTGGGGAAGAAGGTACTTGTTGCATCCAACCTCCCACCCAATGCAAAAAGCCATGCTGCATCCCCTGTCAGAGCTTCTCCAGCTTTCAGTTGTATCATATTGGTGACGGGGAGCTCACTCCCTCGTGAGGTGTCCTGTGCTCTCTGGTCAGCTCTGAGAGTTAGAAATAGCCATCCGTCCTCCTCCCCACCTCCAGCAGGCTCCCTGTGCCTATACTGGTCCTGGTGGTTCCTCCGGAGCTGTGGCCTCCAAAGTATGTTTTGAGAGCCATCGGCATCACCTCTAGAGGATGACATGTGGCCCGTGTTACAAGTGTAGATTCTTGGGTCCTGCTCCAGGATCCTTTTCTGGTGTGGGCTCAAAAACCTACAGCTAAGCAAGCACCCCCAGTGATTCTACTGCGCACTTAACTCTGAGATCCTCTGGGTTAGGGATGCACAGCCACGTGCCCTCCCGGTGGTTGTATGGACTCTTCCTTCCAGCCTTGCCAAGTTACTGGTGGCAAAACCAGATTGCCTTGATTCAAAAGGCTGAAAGGAACAGGATGAACACAGAGTCCTGTGGCCTAGAGCAGAGACCTCCCTGCAGGTTAGGTCTGGGCAGGGTCACTTCATTTCCCACAGGCCTGCATCATCACTCAGCTGACGTCCCTCTCTCCAGGCCACAGGATGTGGGGAGAGCCTCACAAGGGGGAAGCTAGACTGTGTGCAGAGCTAGCCCTGCCCCCAGCAGCCTGGAAGCCCTTTCCCAGGGAAGGGAGACCACTTCAGTGGGACTGGTGGGCAGTGAACCCACCCTTGCTGCTGGTGAGGGTCGCTTCTTCCACAGGTGCACAAACGGTCCGTTCAGCGATTCGCCCAGAGTTCTGCCAGGGGTGCACGTGAAGCTCACCACTCTGTAGTTTGCAAAGTCTACATTCTTCCCATTCGGGACTTCTGGCCCTTTTCCTCTGTAGATGCTCACCCATTACTCAAAGGGGTTCTAGGGCCATGTCCACAAGATCTGGTACCTGCTGAGACCATGGCTGTGTGCCAGGCTGGCCCCTGCCCACCTGGAGCCCCAGTCCCTGGACCAGAAGACAAATTTACTGACAGCAGTCTTGTCACAGACAGACTCCCTGTCTTGTCACTTACCTTGGGCTTCAGTCCCGACCCTGGCCCCCCCTTCCCTGCCTTTCCCTCCCCTGCCTTTTTTGTACTAGAAAAAATACTTTTATCTTAATCATGCATTACACAAACAAAATATTTAGTTACACCATAAAATTAAACACATCTGAAAAAATTAAAACAGAAATAACTAGTCCAAACAGATCTCTGTATCCAACTATTTTTGTATCCTATTTTAAAGGCCTTTCTCCTAAAGTCAGATGGGAGGTAGCGTGTCTGCTTTCTCTTTGGCCTCTCTTTACATCTCGCCAGGTCCCCAAGCAAGGTGGTGCCTCGCCCGGCTCCCCCCTTTGTTCGGAACCTACCTTTCTAGTTAAAAGCCTCGTCTGTTCCTCTTCCCTTTAGCAGTGCTCAAGAGCCTCTGTCTATTCCAAGCTTTGGTCTTTGGAACACCTGCCTTCCCCACTTGTGCTGCCACCTGACTCCCGTATCCCCCCAGGTGACGTGCCCCTTCTTCCACAGCCAGGCATGCAGTAGCGCCAGTTTCCATGGACCCTCCCCTTTCTTGTTCAGGGAGACCACTTAGGGTAGCTCCACAGGCTTTTGTTTCTCAAGGTCCTCCAGGCTCTCCCTCCCAGGAGACTCTGGCCTTGCCCCATCTGAAGCCCGCTTTCCTGAGGCTGCGGGAGCATAGCCAACTGCATCCAGTGCCTCTGTCCTGCTCTCAGGTGGCAAAGTTGCTGCCTCTGAAGGTTCCTAGCACGTCATTTCACCGGCTAGTCCTCCCCTGTCGGTCCCAATTATGCCCAGAGATGCAGAACCCTGTCGCCTATGCGGCAAGACGGAAACCTCACAGATGTGCCGCCTTCAGCTGGGTGAGACCTGGCACAGGGGGCCGAGGTCAGAGAGCTGACCCCTGTGGGCCAACCTGCCTGTGAGCCAGCGCCCACCACCTGCTCTGAGGCACGGATTCCCACACAGGTGTAGATCATGGCCATCTGCACACAAACCCGGCTGGCTGTCTCCCCTCCCCACCCTGCCTGCCTCCGCCACCCTCGAGGGTGAATCCTAACAAACCTATGCCAATGAGAGAATTCCTTTTTTCTTGTCAGTGACTGGTTTAGGAATGGGTCAATGGGAAGCCATGGCAGGGGTGGGGTGGGGGTGGCCTGGGGGCTTGGGGGAGAGCAGCCATGGTGATAGGTCAACAGGGCCAAAGGATGGGAGGAGACCAGGTCCTGACGTCCTCGAGCTGCTGAATTCACCAAGCCTGGAGCCTCCTGCTTCCGTTAGCTAATTCCTTTCCTTATTGTTTAAGTCATTTCATGTTGGGGTTTCTGTTCTCTGCAGCTGAAAGCATTCTAACTGGGACATACACGGCCCAGTGTTGCTCCCCTAGTGCTTTTTTTTTTTTTTTTTTTTTTTTTTAAGGCACAGCCTTCTAGTAGTCTCATCTTAGTGTTGTCTCACCACGGCCTGGGGCTACCCAGGAGGTTATGCTTCCTGGCAAAGCAGCAGAGGCCAGCATTAACAAAGACCCGCATTAGAGCCCTAGCTCTGCCACCTCCTAACCGTGCAACCCCGAGCAGGTCTCTCTGGGGCCTTCACGTCCTCCTGCAAACAGGGCTAACAGTCCCTGCAGCATCGGATTCACCTGATATAGAGGATGAGGCCCAGAGCCCCATACTTAGCACGAACGCAATAAATGGCAGCTGTTATTATTCTGACTACTATTATTTTAGCATTTTAAGTTTGTTTGTCTATTTCCATCTGGATTGGGCCTGATCAATGGCAAATACTTTCCTTCCTTCCTTCCTCCCTCCCTTCCTTCCTTCCCTTCCCTCCCTTCTCTCCTTCCTTCATCTACCCAACAAACATTTATTATTGAGTGTCTACATATGCCAAGTCCTGTTCTAGGTGCTGTAGGGATGCAGCAGTGACAAATGAACGAAGCCCATATTTTAAAACATAAAGTTAAGAGGATTAAATGAGATACATAAACTTGGTCCATAAAAGGTGTCCTAGGTATTTTCCATTTACATCCCCCACCCCCTAGATCCAGCCTCCGCCCTGCTCTGTGCTCAGGGAGGCTGGTTCCCGCCAGTTCTTTTCTCCTGGGCTTCTGGTTGGGTTGGGCCATGGGGGGCATGGCAGGGTGGAAAGAGACAGAGAAGGGAGAGACTGAGGAGAGACAGTGGGTGCTCAACAGATTTCTTAGTCCTAATAAGAAGAGGGGGGTCTACACCAAGCCCTTGAACCTTTCAACCCTTGGAACTGGCTCCTGCCCCTACCCCTAGATCTAGAGCACAACATGCAAAGGCTTTTCCTCAAACATTTCCTTTGACTTCTCCATAGCATCAGGCACTGTTGTGCCCCCATCTTGGAACCCCTGTCCCCAAATTATGTCTCTGGCACTGGCACTTCTCCTTTTGTCTCATCATCATCAAAAATGCTTTGAGCCCCAGGGTTAGAGACACAAGGAAGGCTCAGAGGCCCCCAGCCCAGCCCTCGTCCCTGGCAAACGTCCAGTCCAACTGAGGATGGCGGTGACGCCTTCCTCTTTTTAGTGCACTTTACAGTTTTCAAAACTCTTCCCCACACCAGGTATTATGTGATCTCAGAACCCTGCAGGGTATTTTTGTCCCCATTGCACAGATGAGGAAGCAGCCTGGAGAAGTCAGAGGACTTTGACCAAGGCCATAGACTCAGGTGGTTTTGAGCCACAGTCAGGCCATGGCCCAGAGGACAGAGGGGCAGGAGACCCAGGGTGGCGGGAACAAAGCGAGGGCATGGGATGGGAGGGTGATGGGAAGAACTGGATGAGCAGAGGCTGGTCATGAGGTGCCTCATGCGGGACGTGAAGGATTCCTTCATTCCGCAGGGGCCAGTGGACACAGGTTTTCAGCTGGGGCGTGAGATCACACCTGCATTTTACAAGGACCCTCCCACCCACAGCTGCAGGTCTTGGAAATGGGTTAGAGGGGACAGAAGTCCAAGGGAGAACTTAGAAGACCATGCATTTAGGTCGGGAGATATGAAGTGCTTTTTTCCCCTGTTCTTTATATCCTACTTGCAAAAATTTCCACAAGGAACATGTATTTACTTTATCAGAAAACAAGACACTTTTTTAAAGAAAGGTGACTGGGATAATCAAAACGAGAGATGGGTAGAGCTGGACCGGGTACAGCAGGGGTGCAGAGAGCTCAAGGACGTTCATTCAGAGGGTAAGTGAGAGGAGCGCCCATGGATGCCTGGGGTGAGCGACACTTCCAGAGGGGAAAAGCAGGCGCCAGCGGGGGAGGGGAACATCGCGTGAGGAGCCAGGGGGCACCCACTGGGGGTCACGCACGCAGCTGAGATGCAAGACAGAGACTGGGTGGTACCCGGTGCCCAAGGAGAGGAGAACCTGAGGAGGAACATGGGGCCCAGTGAAGCGAAGGGGCAGGCAGAGGAGAGACACCAGAAAGGAGCCAGGAGGGCGGGGGTGGGCTGACCAGAGAGAAGATGTACGGGAATGCAGGGGCTCCACGGCTCCACCAGTGCGCGTGCGTGTCCATTCGGCCACATGCTGCAGACAGTGGGGGCAGCTTGGAGGCCACCAGACACCCCACCAGAGACCCCACCGAGCCAAGTGTGGTGGGAGGGAAGGCCCGAGGAGCGAATGGAGGGGAGGCTGTGGAGGGGCAACAAAAGGGGTAGGCACTGAGCTGTGTGCTCTGCGGGGTTAGGGGGTTAGGGTGAGAGTGGAGCATAATTACAGTTGAGGGAGGGGCCTGCCAAAAGGCTGAAGCAAAAGTGTGTGTGTGTGTGGGGGTTGGGCCATCTGGCTTTGAATCCTGCTCCACGACTAACCACCTGTGTGGCCTTGGTGAAGCCTCAGTTTCCCCATCTATACAATGGGGCTAGGAAGGACCTGCTTCCAAGTGGCTGGTAAAGTGTGAAATGAGGCAACATAAGTCTGGCACAGCGAACACCCCACAAACGGCAGCTGCTCTTCCGGGCACAGAAGAGGGGTGGCTTGACTCACCCATCTCTAGCCTCCTGCCCCGAGCCTGAAGCCTTCTTCAAGTCTGAGCAGCTTGACATTTCACAGCCCCCACCCCTACCCCAGAACCCAGAACAGGGTGCAGCAAACAGGAAGCTGCTCACAAATATCTACTAAGCCAAATAGTGAGCACTCTCAACGCCTAGGCCCAGAAGCACCCTGCACCCTCTGACCAGGCCACATGTGAGCTTTGTCTACTCCACACACAGTCCCCCAACTCCCTAATTAAATGTGAAAGAGGTTACAGAATCCCTGCTACTCCAACTGCACCCCTCCCTGGGGACCCGGTACCTCTCCCTTATGCCCCAAATGTCAGCGGCGAACCAGTGAAACCTGAACACAAGGCTGAAAGCAGATGCAAAATTGGTTTCTCCCTCACCAGGGGGAATCTTAGCCTAGGAGCAGAGATGGGGCCTGAGATGACAGGGGAACCCCAAAAAGCAGGAGTGAACCAGATAACAGGGAAAAGGAAGCAGAGGACAGGAGGGGAGTGGCAGGAAGATGGAAGGGTGTAAAGTCCCCCCCCCCCAATCCCAGGGTCAGCTGTGACTGGTGGAGAGGGGTTCGCCCCAGGAGCAGAGCGATACGTAGCCAGGAGAGGGTCTTCTCAGTCCCTGAGAGCCGGCGACTCCTGAGAGGAGAGGGGCCAGGTGGACACCTCCAGTCTGAGGGCTGGGGTTGGTGATTGGTGGGGTAGCTCTGGCCTGCGAGGGCATCTGGGCAGCCGGCGGGGGGGAGGTGGCCCCTGAACACTGGCAGTGCTATCCAGCAGGCAGCCTCGGGCCGCGGGCCCCGCCCTTACCTGCTGCTGGGCCTGGATCCTCATGTACTCCGCCCTCTGCTTGCCGTGCTTGCTTTTGTCGGGGCTGCCTGCCTGGCCCTGGGCTGCCTTCAGTCGCGAGGTCCCCGGAGTCACCACCTTCATGGGTGGCACGCTGCCCCCGCCACTCTGCAGAAAGAGGAACAGGGTTGGGTTGGGGGCCCTGGGTGGAGGTGGCATCCATGGGGTCTCTGGGGCCAGGACCGTCTCAGCAGGCCCTTTGAGACCTGGAGACCCTGCCTGGATGCACATCCCAGTGCTGGACTCAGGCCCAATCTCTGAGCCCAGGAATAAGGCCTTCCTGCAGGATAGGGACAGGGGCCCAGCAGTTCCCGAGTGGAACTCTTTGGCGGTGTCGAGCAGCCCAGAGGTAACTGGTACCCTGCTGGGGGAGTTGCTTCTAAAGCCAGGGATCCTGGGACCACCCCACTCCAGGCAAGGGGCAAGGTACCGAGCCCAACAACATAAGCCTGAGGTTTGGGCAGGGGGATTCTTTAAAATGACAGGATTAGCAGGCCCTGGCCCACACCTTCCTGATGGGAGAATGGAGGGGCAAGTCCGGCCCCCTTAAGCCACCCCAGATACAAGGCCTATCCAGAGAGGCTCTGGGGACCCACAGACACAGGCAGAGAAACAAGAGACAGAAAGAGTCAGAGACAGGAGAGGGGGAGTGGAGTGTGTGGATGGAAAAGGGGGAGAGAACTTTATTTGTTCATTTACAGACTCAAAGCAGAGGGGGAGGTACCCCAGTCCCCACCCAGGGCTGGGTGGGCAGACCCCTGGTTAGGCCGGCTTCCCAGCCTCCCCTGGGCTCTACACACAGACCCCACCCAGTGCCAGGCCAGAAGGTGGCAGGAGCCGAGAGAGGACCAGTGGGAGGAAGGGGCTGATGTGCTCCTGCAGCCCCCGACTCCCTCCAGTTCTGAAGACAGACAGACTGGAGTGTGTAGGTAGGAGGTGAGCACAGGGGAGAAGGCAGCCACCTGGGGGGTGGGGGGCAGGGGTGAGGGGCTGCCAGGGAGCCCCACAGCAGGGACTGTGCTCATTTCGTTCAGCGTGGCTTGCAGCTCCCGGAGTGTCTCCTCCAGGCTGTCCATGTGCTGGGGGGTGGCACCCCTCATGCCTCGGCCTGTGGCTAGCTGGCCCTGGCACTCCCCACTGCAATCCTTGGGGGTCTTCTCTGGGTGGGCCTCGGCAGTAGAGAGCTCCTGAGTCCTGTCCAGGGATGGTCCCCAAAGACAGGAGGCTCCAGCTCCTCCATCCTCTGGGCTGCAAGACCCTCTACCCAGCCTCTTCAGAGCTGCCCCTTCCTTCTCCGGCATCGGCATTGAGCTGCTCCTGGGCCGGGGGGCCTCAGCTGATATCCCCAGCCGGGCCTGTGGGCCATCCCAGACCCTCTCGCTGCCAGTTAGAGTCCGGGGACGCGGGGTGGGGGCCATCCTGGGGCCAGGCTCCTCTGGCGGGGAGGGAGGGTTAGAGGCACACTTGGTCAAGATGATCCGGGGGATGCAGAACCCCTGAGGGGATAAGGAAGATGAGGTAGAGTGTGATCCTCACAACTCAAAGTCCCTAGCTGGGGTGGGGTTAGAGATGGGTGAGCCCAACTCCCTTCTTTCACCCATGGGAAACTGAGGCAGAGGGTGGGTCCTGACTGAGGTTACTCGGCAAGTTAGAGGCAGAGCCGGGACTAGGACTCAGGTCTCTTTCCACTACCCTACAGCTCCCTGCTTTCTGGCAAAGATGCCAGTTTACTTAGAAGCACAGAACTCTGAAACTCAAAACTCTGGGAGCAGGACTTGTGGGTACTCGATGTTTGCCCACCATGCGATGGGATAACATCGTGGGACTGGTGGAGAAAGAAGTGAGTCCATGGGAGCATGTGCTAAGAGCAATACCTGGCACATTGCAAGCGCTCAATAACTACTGGCCATTCACTGACTTGAACTGAATGAGGCATGGTCAGTCGTGCGGGTGGAGGCCAGGCTGCCAGCCTCTGGCCTGAGAATAGGTCCTCATCCTCGGTAGGGGAGACTCCTGGCCCCTCACCCCCTTTCTCTGAGCTCTCTCCTCTGCTCCTGGCTCTTTGGCCAAGCTCCCTCTGGCCATCGGCTTCTGTGTAAGCAACCTCGGCAGGGACACACAGAGAGGTCCCCAGCTGCACCCCTCTTCCCAACTTGAGGGACTCCCAGCCTAATTCTCAGCACTACTTTTGTGCCAGGTGCTGTCACATACGTCCTCATCTTTAATCCTCAGGCATCCTGTGAAATGGCTACTGCTCTCATCACCCCACTTGACAGGTGAGGAAACCAAGGGTGAGGGAGGCTGAGTGATCACCCAAGGTCACTTATCCACCAAGCAGTGGCAGAGCCAGGATGTGAACCCAGGTAGTCTGACTCCATGTCCAGTGCTCTTTCCACTAAAAGAAGCCATGGGGAGATGGGGGAGGAGGGCAACAGGGACCCCAACCACCCACCCCCCACAAGGCAGCCCACACAGCCCTGCCACCTGCTTACCTGGAGATGGGGGGTGCAGGCTGGGGAGGCAGAGAGGACGACCCCAAGCCCGCCCGGCTCCACTGCCTGATGCCACCTCAGGATGCAGAGGGTCAGCCAGGCCCGAAAGGCCAGTGGAGGGGCTGTGCCCACTGGGCCCCACCAGGACTGGCTCCCAGAGCCAGAAAGGGGCAGGGGCTGGGGACGGTGGGCCAAGGTGCTGGAGGCACAGCCAGCCCAGGAGGGGCCTCTTCCACACTGCTCAGCCCTGGATGGCTCCTCGGGCAGCTCTGTGCCCATCCTCTGCCCAGTAGATGGCATTGTCCTCTCAGCTGGTGCTCATCTGCTCCCCAGGCTGGGGAGCCAAAGCACCACCAGGCCTCAAGCCAGGCCAGAAATCAGGCAGTGGCCAGCATGGAGCCCACTGGGGGCCAGGGAGAGCCGGATGAGGACGAGGAAGGTGAGCATGTGAGTGCAAGACAAGCTGCCCACCCCACTTCCTGGAGCAGGTGCCCTCCTGCCCCAACCTGACTGGGTGGAGGCAGAGATTCCCAGAACTCCACCTCCTCTCCTCCCCAAGCCAAGGAGCACAGCCCCCAGGATGCAGACAGCAGGCCCACCCCAGAATTTCCCAGAGAATAAAGAGGAAATAAGTGCAGCAGGACAGCAGTAAGGACTAAAGTTATCAAGAAGGAAGAACTTCCCAGTGCTGAAAGATAGGACCAGCAGCCAAAGAAGGGCATGGGTTTCTTCCATTCCAAGCTTCCTGACCAGAAGGGGCAAGATAGGGTCACGAGGGTGGGGAGGGGCTGTAAACGAACCTCCCTCCTGGGGTGTCCTAGCCCCAGTACAAAGCACAGATTCTAGTGGGAGAAACACAGCCCCCACCTGGTACAGGCAGCAGAGGTAGGGGGATGGGGGCAGAACTAGGCCCAGAATAAAGTCAGATTTTGAGTTGGACGTAAAGTCATCTAGTGAGCAAGCTTCAAACTCCAAACTTGGACCAAAATGGAACAGGCTTTGGGGCAGGCCTAAACTCAGCCTGCAGGTTTAACGCCCACACCATCAGGGGCCAGCTCAGAACTGAGCCGGTGAGAAAATGCAGCCCCATGGCAAGAGGCAGTGTCTGCACCTGGGCTGCTGGAGCCCCTGGGGAAACCCCACCCAGGAGACCAGAGGGAGGAACGGGTCTCGGCCCTGGTCCTTGGAGTGGGGGAGGGGTGAGTGCACGGGCGCAGCAGTGGCAGTGGCGGGACACGGGTGAGCACCGTGACTGGGGTGTTAGTGGGCTGGCATGAGGTAAGGAGAGGAAGCTGTGGAGGGACAGGCAGAGAGAGAGAGCCGTGAGAGGTTGGGAGCAGCCCCGTTACCTTCCGTGTGGGGCCCAGGGCTGAGCCCCAGGGGGACCCTGGGTCCTGGGGGGACAGCAAGGTGGGGATCGGCTGGCGGCGGGGCGTGGGGGGAAGGGAAGACACTGAGCTTCTCTCAAACACCTGGGGAGCAGAAGGTGGAGGCAGGTTTGGAGGAAGGGGCACCAGGGAGGATGGGGTGCTGGCCTGTGTCCCAGGCTCCTGTGGGGAGGGGTGGCTCGAGCTGCCATTGGGCATCCAACTTCACGCCCTGGCCCCTCGCCATGACTGGCCACCCAGTCTGCCCTCTCTTTAGTCTCCTTCTTCAGAGACTCCTGGCAGTCAGAGACCTTGAGTATGGGGTCTGCAGCACTGGGAGAGTCTCAAGGCACTTGGGCATGGGGACTCAGAGCACAAGGGTTCTCAGGATACTCGGGGACTTTCAGAGACCCCAATCAACAAACTCAGACCTGCAAGGAGGGCCTTCAGCCTCCCCCCAACCTTCACAGTGGAGAAGAGGTCACGGCGAGAAGGATGGGCTCCCAAACGGGCAGCACTCAGCAGGGAGACCGAGGGTCCATCCACTTGTCCTAGTGCTGCCACCTTGCTTTGGGGTCAGCCTGGCAGGGACAGGGAGCGGGGCACGGCCGAGGACTCGGGCCAGGCCTGCCCCTGACCCACCTCCAGCTCTGCGATGATGCGATCCTCGTCATCCTCGTCCTTGATGGCAGAGGCCATGATGGGCGGTGTGGAGGCTGGGCGGGCCACCTCGGACACGGCGCGGCGCAGCTTCACCTGGGGCTTCTGCACCTCCAGCTCCTCCGACTCGGCCTTCTGCAAGGCCCGGGGCCCCCATCAAGACTGGCCCTGTCCCTTGGGCGCCAGCTCACCTCCCAGGCCCTGTCAGTCCCAGGCCTGCTCCCACCTCCCCCAGCTCCTCCTCGGCCACTTCCTCCGTCCCCGTTGGGATGTCCCAACAGAGCAGAGGCCTGGGGTGGAAATGGGGTACAAAGGCACACTCTGGACTCCGGGCCAGAAGTACAGAGTCCCATGGCCCCTCCCCTTTCCCCGCCCCCATCCCAGAGGGTCTCCAGAGGTCATCTCGGGCATCCCCTGACTCACGCCCGACCCCCTCCCCAAGGTAAGCATGTACCTTGATGAAGGTTGAGTCCTTCTTGCTGGTGACCACGACCTCGCCCGTGCGTGTGGTGGTCAGGCCGTGGGAGGAGGGGAAGCTCCGGCGGGGAGGGGGCGGTGGGGGGGACTTGGAGGGCTTCTCCGTGCGGTATCGGGGCACCGTCAGCTCATCTGCAGGCAGCCAAGGGGCTGGGGTCAGGGGCTGCAACCCTGGAGGCACTGCTCCATATCTGACTCGAAGGAAAACTCTGCTTCTTCCTCCAGTGAGGTCAGGGAGGAGGAGAAAGGAGAGCACTCGGGGACCCTCCTCCTGCCTTACCTCCCCATCCAACCCAGCACCAAGCCCCATCAACTCCTGCTCTACCTCCTTTGCTACTCAAAGTGTGGTCCCTGGACCTGTGGCAGCAGCAGCACCTGAGAGCTTGGCAGAAACGCAGAAGCTTAGGGTCCACCCCAGACCTACTGAATCCGATTTGTGTGCACATTCAAGTTTGAGAAGAGCAGCTCTAATCTAGCTCCTTGCCGCCCGCCCTGCAGCCCCTGGCCTGGCTCAGATCAAATGAGCAGTTACGTGGCAAGGGCCGGTAGCCTTCCACCAGACCCCCACTTTCTCCAGTTCTTCCCCAGGCCTTTTTTCCAGGGCAAGCTGCCGGAAGGCCACTCTAGCCAGGACACTCCGCCGCCTTTGATCCTCCGGGATCTGCGTCACCTGGGACCATACCCGAGCTCCTCGGTGCTCAGCACCTTCCATGCCTGCCAACCTGTCAACCTTAGCTCCACTTGCTACTCCCAGCCTGGCCCCTGCTCAGGCAACACCAATCTCACATCTCCGCGTTTGCATGTGCTGTTTCCTCTCCTGGAACGGCCTCCTGTGCCGCCCAGGGACGTGCCTACTCATTTTCAAGACTCCAGTGGGAAGTGCCCACCTCTGGCCGTCCCAGGGCCTCCTCTAGGGCTGCACAGCACCAATGGCTGTCAGTGCACTCAGCACCTGCATTCTATTTCTGGTTTATGCACTAGGTACCAACTGGGATGGATTATTTAACCACTCTGAGCCTTAGTGCCCCTATCTGTAAAACAGGAATAATTACTGTATCTGCCTCTTGGGGCTGTTGTGAAATTACAAGGGTTAATACACAGTAGACATTTAGAACAGTTCTTGTCACATAGTAAGTGCTTAATAAATATAAATATTACTTCTCCCTCTAGATTTTGAGCTCCTTGAAAGCAAGCACTGTCTTATTTATCTCCTTATTCCCAGCACCTGATACACAGTAGGTACTTAACAGATATCTGTTGCAGGAATGAGTAAATGAATAAATGATGACTTCTACCTTTCATTTGGCTTTCTCAGGTCAGTGTGAGAAGCCCCGAGAGGAGCCGGGAGGCCAGCTGGAACCTCGGCCTTGGCAGGTGAGGGCTGGGCACCGGGCACCAAGGCCTTCCTTCTCGGGCAGCCTGACCTTGGGATGTTCCCTCCCACATGCCTCCTCATCAACCTGAGAGCTCCCGACGGTGGGCCCCGCCCCCGCCCTCCCCTGCCTGCCCCCATACCTGAGCCCCTCCTCCCGCTGGGCTCCGTTCGGGGGGCTGCCTTCTGGCTGTGGGGGGCCTTGGGGGGCTTCTGGTCAGGGGTGGGGGCCGGGCCTGGGTGAGCCTTGCTCGCACAGTCCAGGTCAGGGATGGCCTTCAGCAGCTCTGCCTGCGTCTCCTCCAGCAGCCGGTTGATGTCCTTGGCACTGTACTGGGTCAGTGCTGCCCGCTTCTCCTCCCAGTCCCGCTCGGCAGCCTTGACAGGGGGAGCAAGAGTCAGGATTGAACCAGCGGCGCCATTTCAGGATCCCTGGGGCCTCTGCCCCTGCCCCAGGCCCACGTGCAAGGCATGGAAGAAGCAGCCTCCCACTGGACCTGGGCCCCCGGCCGGCCTTCCGACTTCAGCTAAACCTGCTTTCCCCACAGGTGTGGGCTACCCCCTTCATTACAGCCTATGTTCCTGACACACGGGGCCCTGTGCATGGGCAGGGTGCTCTAGTGCTAACACCACACTGCTTTCATTATCACAGCTTTCTAAGAGGCTTTTCTAGAGAGCAGGACTAGTCACTTTCATTAGACATCTCAGGCTCCCATGAGGGAACTGGAGGGTCCTCCCCCACCCCAGGAAAAGCTCCCCACACGTCCAGCCCTGCCCACCCTGGGATAGTGGTAAGAACGCCACCCTCCACCCCACCCCAATCCTGGGCTCCAGCACCTCAACAGACACAGCCTTGTCCACGCTTCTCTTGCCAGGTGTGTCAAGGCCTTTGGTGGGGTTGCCCCCTTTGGGGGTAAGGAGGGTGCCCTCGGCTGGCCCACTCAGCTCGTGGAGGTTCAGTGGAGGGCTGGGGGGCGGCATTTCAAAGTCCAAGCTCTTGCTGAAGTCAGTCTCGGCTGTCACCTTCTTGGGGGACTGATTCAGGAGGTTGTTGGGGGGTGGCCACACACCTTCGTCCACTTGCCTGGGGTTGAGAGAGTTGGGGGCAGCTGTGAGGCCAGCAGGATGGGGCCCCATGAGGGAAGCCTGGCCCAAGGGAGGTGGGGCGTTGTGAGGAGGGCTCTGGGATCTTGCAGGAGAGATGGAAGGGCCTGGGGAGGGGCGACTGCATCCAGCCTAAGGGAAAGCCGAGGGGTCACAGGTCAGAGTTGAGGTGCAGATCCAGTTGGCATATCATGGCCTTTGGGGCTGTCAAGATAAGGGTTCAGGCTGACCTACTGATCTGTGCCCAGTGTGTGGCCCCATGAGAAATCAGAGGTTGGGGATGGAATGACCTTCGGATCTGGGCCAGTGTGTCTGTGACCCCACGGCAGCGCTTGAGTAGCCCATCCAGGCGCTGTGGCTCCTCCTTCAGGAATTTCACTGCCTCCACTTCCACACGCAGCACTACCCGCATCTTGCTCTGCAGGCCTGGGAAGTGAGCTGAGGGCAGGGGAAGGAGTGAGCTGGGGAGGGAAAGGGCACCGAGGACTGGGAGGACAGGCAGCGCTGGGGGCAGGCACGGGGGGAAGACAGGCGTGCGGCAGGGACTCCCTTCCAAACCAGGCGCCACACTGGCTGGCCCCCACGCTCACCCTTGAGCTCAGTCAGCGTCTCCCCGAGCTGCTTCAGCACCAGTGCCTTCTCCTCCAGCTCTGGCCCAGGCACCAGCCGGTGGTTGTGGGACACATCCCTCTGGATCTTCTCCACAGATTTCTCCAAGTCACTGCAGCCACAGAGAGACCCTCTCAGACCTCCTGGCCCCAGCCCAGCCCCCTGAAATTGGGCAGCTGGAAAGCAATCAGGCCACCAGTCAGAGCAGAATTAGAAGCCATCCTCCAGGCCACACGCCCATGTGAAATCAGAAATGCCAAATCTCAGAGATGAGACCTCATGAGGTGCCCTGCCTCCCCTGCCTCCCCTGCCTCCCCTGCCTCGGAAGCTCTGATCTTTAGCAAGATCAGTCCAAATCGCCCGGCCTGGAAGCTGCAGCCAAGGAAGCAGCAGAGAACTCAGCAGTCAGAACTGAAGGCAGCTGCTCATACCCCTGGTGGTCTCTGCTCTGGGAGGATACTGCCAAGTCCTTCTGCCTTTCTCAAATGGTCCAGCCACTCAGCCTCTTTCCTTGACGCCTAAAGCTGCTTTAGATTTTCCACTCATTTATGCTGAGCTTGTGCTAAGACCCTACATCTTTCTAAAATGCAAATCAGACCACATCACAACCCCTGCACTGAACCCAAAATAAGATCCCATTATTTTGAGGCTAAAACCCAACTCTTTCAGTGCAGCCAGGAGGGGCGTGAAAGCAATAGTGAAAACTCGAGTCAGACAGATCAGAGTTCCAATCCCAGCTGAGAGATCTCAAGCAAGTTACCTAATATTTTCAGGCCTCAACTTCCATATCCCAAAAATGGGAATGATAAGAATTCCTCCTTCCTGGAAGGATTAAATGAGCTAATGCAGATGGGAAAGCATGCGGCAAGGGTTCAGTTGCATCCCCTCTGTCCAGTTTTATTCTTTGTAGAGTGGTTCAGAAATTCTCTAAGGTCCTCGTACATTTCGCCCTCTCTTTCTTGCCTCTGGGCCTTTACACCACCATTTTCTCTGACTAGAACACTCTGTCCATGCATGCACATGCATGTGCATGCGCACACACACACACACACACATCATTGGCTAATTCCCACTCGTCCTCTGGTCTCAACGGGAAGCCTTCTCCTAGGCCCTTCACTTAGGGTGGGGGTCTGCTCTGTGGCCCCCAAACCCTTGAAGCTCCTGTTCACTGGGCTGTGCACTTTTCTGGGCCATCAGCTCCAGGCAGGGACCTCTTTCTTCCAGATTCAGCTCTGATTCTCAGTACCTGGTCCAGTGGCTGGTGCAGAGCCCATGTCTGGTAAGTAATCGTGGAATGAATGAATCAATGAAGGAAGGAGCTGCTGCCCAGGTAGGTCATCGCCATTCGGTACTTGAGCCACTGACATCTCTGACCTACATGTGGGACTTGACACACATTTCTGTCAAATCCCACCTGTTGGATTTTGGCCCAAGAATCCGATGGGAACAAGTTCTGAACCTCAGTTCTACCATCCAGCTGATTTGCTCCCCCTTACAGTTCCATGTCATCAGCAATCATCAGCATGCCTGACACATCTTCATTCAACTAGCTGGTGAACAGACAGACCAGGTGGGAGCCAAGGGTAAAATCCTGTGATTCAGCACTAGGTTAAAGACGTATCTCATATTAAGCTCTTATATATGCCCGGTGCCACACTTAGCTCTTGACTCTCATTACCTTATTGAATCCTTGCAACAGATCCTTCGAGGTAGGAACTGTTATTACCTCCAGTTTACACACGGACAAATAGTGGCTCAGACACTAGACTACAATTCCCAGCCTCCCTTGCAGCTAGAAGTGCCCATTTGACTGAGGTCTACCCAATGGAATATGAGTGGAAGGGATAAGCTGCTTCCAGACCTGGCCCTAAAAACCTCCCATGTAAGCTCCTCCATGCTCTCCCCTGACCCCCACACACCCAAAGGGGCTAGAAAGGCACGTTGAAGGTGGCAGAACCTCCATCAGCTTGGTCCCCAAATGAGGAGGGCCACCCTGCTAGCCCACCCAAGAATGTTATATGAGAAAGAAAAATGGTTATTATCTTTGATCTACTATACAATTTGGGGGCTTGTTATAGCAGCTGCCCTAACTAATTAACTTACCTTTAATAATTAATAACTACCTTAATTATACAACCAGCTTTGGCATTTAAAAAGAGACTCAGAGAGATTAAGTAACTTGTCCAAGGTCACACACCTGTTCTGTGGCAAAGTAAGATATACTCAGGTCTGACTTCAGCCACTGGGCTCTGCTGCATCTCACTGCCCCAGACTAACATCACCCCCCCACACCCACACTCCTGCCCCAGCCCTTGCTCTGCCACATGGGAAGGAACAGCTCTCCTCTGCCGTGTGACACCTGACTGGTTCAAGGTGTGCCAGTGTTGTAAAATGATTAATCCCACACATCACTCTTTGAGAGGAGGGCTCAGACAAACCTTCAGGAGGAGACCACACTGCAATCTGAAGTGGGAAAGGACTAGGCCCTCCGTAGGCTCAGTCAGTGTCTCAGTTTTCTGACCATTCAATCTGCCAAGATTTGGGGACCCTTAACTTGTGCAGGACCCGGGCTCTGAAAGAGAGTCCCAGACCAGCTGATCTAGACACTGGGAATGGAAAGAGGCTGGGCTTTTCAGGACAGTGACAGGTTTAGTCCCAGAGGGATCCACATAGAACAAGCTAGATAATTTGCGGAACTCAGTGCAAAATGAAAATGTGTATTGCTGCAATGTGCAATGGTCCCTAGTTCAAAAATTATTAAGAATTTCAAGATGGCAACGGCAGAGCATTAAACCAAGTGTGGGGCCCCTCCAAGCAGGGGGTTCTGTGTGACCACATGGGTCACACGCCCACAAAACCAGCCCTGTAGGCAAAGGTAGACTTCAGAAGCCAATAGGTCTCACTCAGCAGAGGCTACCCCTAAGTGCAATGTCCAGAAGAGCTAAAGTGCTTGGTTAGATGGACAGGTCACTGAGCCAAGCCAAATGAAGCACAGAACAAGCCTCAACTTCCAGTAAGAGGCCAGAACAAGAGGAAGGGGCAGGATGAAGCAAGGCAAGAGGACGGCTTGCAGAGGTCTGCAGTCGGAGCAGGAGTGAGGATGGGCCTGCAGGGCTGATGCTGGTTAGTCTAATGCCTGCAAAGGCCATGGGAGCCAGACAGGGGCAGGAACCCCATTCAAGGAGGATGAAGAATCCTGCCAGACTGAGCACTATTTCAGGCCCCATGTTGTCTCAAGAGAGCAGTCAGTAATGGGTTTGGTAACAGGGTGGGGCTGGGGGGTCTGTGTGTGGAGAACTGAGGGCCCAGGAAGCCGAGGACCAGACACTCATGACAGGAGCATAACCCTCTCCTCTCCTCTATTCTCCCTCTGTGCTTTTGTATCTCCTTTTATCTTCCTTTACTGTTTTAGAATAAAAGTTCCTTTTGAAAATTCCCATCCGGCTACTCTATGCTGATTGAAAAGGGGCAGACAGAAAACAGGAAAGTCAGACAGATGCAGTTCCCTGAGTGAGAGGGGATGGCAGTTGTCAGTCCACTTGGAGAAGTGGCTGGAATTGTCACCAAGCTTTCCCTAGAGTGATGGGTGGCTGCCGCCAGCTTACTTCCACACCGGGTAGACCACAGGGCATCATGGGACTCTTTGCCCTGGGTCTTGCCGAAATGCGCATGCACCACCAGGCTGTGTGGCCCACAGCTGAGAGCAGGAAGCCCTTGCATGCATTAGCGAGGGAGATAGACTCCTTTTAGCAGCCTCTCCTGGTATCCTGTGTTGCTGGCCAACACCCATCTCTGGAAAGAACTGCAAAAATGTTAATATTGGGCACAGGTGAGGAAGCTGAGGCACAGAGAGGGACAGGAACTGCCCTAGTCACACAGCCCCTCAGGGCTGGAGCTGGACCTCAGGTCCCTTAGTGCTCTGTGCCACCAAGAGGAGCATGGACAAGAGAAGGCTACAGTGGGGTTGGGGGCGAGGTGCTCAGTAGATGGGCAGGGAAAGCAGCTTCTTTCTTCAATGGTGCCTGACAACGGAAACATGGCCAGACAGGTATCTGCTAAATTTGGATCAGAAAACTGTCCTCTGCTAACCTTTCCACATCTAAGCAATGGGGGTGGGGTATTCTCTAGTCCCATGCCTTCTGAAAAAGCCAGATCCTTTTTTCAACTGAACTAACATGTGAAGAGGGTTTTCTTTGGCTGTACCTGGTCTCAGAGATCAGGGGATGGAGTGGTGGCAATGGCAGCTGGGCGGCACCAAGCTGGAGTCACAGCAACACCTAAATGCTCCACCTGAATGCTTTACCTGAGGATTGATTTGCACAGGCCAGAATGAAAGCAGGCAGCTGGCCACATGAGAGTGAAGCTGCAGGCCACGGGGAAGCCAGCCTATGGGTCATTAAGAAGCAAGATATAGCAAAAGCGGGCATCAAGCCAGAAAAAAAAAATCTGGAAGTATGCCAGATGGCTAAGGTTTGTGGGTCACAGAGAAATCGGGCCACAGAGGAGAATGAAATCAGGCTTCAGAACAGACCAACGTCACCTGTGATTCAGAAGGGAGTTAAGCCTCCCAGTGAAACCAGGCTGCCAGTCACCCAGGCCGCAGCTCCCACCCCCACCCCCAGCGGGGAGCAGCCTCACTTGAGCTGCTGTGTAATGAGCTCCTCGTCGTTGAGGTAGCGCAGCCGCTCCTCCTCCACCAGGGTGCGCTGCCGCTGCAGCGGGTCCTCTTGCCGCCGCGCCGCCTCCGACACGCGCATGCTCAGCTCCGCCTCCGTGCGCTTCAGCAGCGCACGCACCGACTCCTGGTTCTGTAGCTGCGGGACGCACGGGCGGAGGGGTGGACCTGGGTGCGAGGGAATGGAGGGCACAGCCGGGAAAGGCGGGCAGAGGACAGTCCAGGGCGGGGCAGAACTCCACAGAAGATGCGGCTGCATGGCTGTGGCCGGGAGCAGCAGCGGAGGGGTGGGGTGATGGGGGACGAGAGCTAAGTTCTAGGGACGGATAAGGGGCGGGCTGAAAACGGGGTGGGGAGCGTGGAAGGGGCAGTGCAAAAGGTGCGGCTGCCAGGCTGTAGCCGTGAACAGCAGCTAGGGGATGGCCTGGCAGAGGGCGGGGGACAAGGTTAAATTCTGGGGAAATAAAAGCAGCAGACTGAGAACGGGATGGGACTATTTGGGTGGGGGTGGCCCTAGCGGCTGCAAGGCCGTGGCTTCCAGCAGCCCTGGCCGGGGACAGGCCTGAGTTGGAGGAGGACCCAAGCTTCGGAGTTTGATGGTTTCGCGGCGGGGACGGGAAGCCTGACAACGCGGGAACTCAGTTCTAAGCCCGACTTGAGCAAATGGCGGGGGAGGGGGACGAAGGCAGGACAAGGAGATCTTATCCCTTGCCCAGATGGCAACTCTCTGCCCCCTCCCCAGCCTGCCTCTGCGCATTATCCTCATCAGAAGCGCCCTAGGGCCCTCTCGGGGAGCGAGGGGCGGCCACGGCCGTGCCAGGCCCCTGATGGTGGGCCCCCTGCCGGGCGGGGCGGAGCGGGGCAGCTGCCCGCTCAGGAAGGGGGAGCCCAGGGAGCCTGGGAGGGCTTCCGCCCCGGCCCGCAGAAAGAACTACTACTACTACTGCGGGGCCGGAAGGAGCGTGCACCTGCCCTGGTGCACGCTCCGGCTGGGGCCGGAGGAGGGCGGAGGGGCTCTGGGAAGGGGAGGGAGGGCTCAGTGGGGAGGGCGGGGGCCGGGCGAGGGGTCTCGGTGAGGGGGCGGAGGTTCAGTGAGGGAACCGGGTCTCGAGGAAAGAGAAGGGAGAAGGGGCTCGGGGAGGGGCCCAGTGGGTCGTGGAGGACTCGGCGCGGGAGCTGCGTGGGGTTACGATGTGGGACCAGCGGACGGGGCGGGACCTGGGGGGGACGGCTTTGGGCAGGAGGTGAGTCCTGGTGGGGCGGGGCTTGCCCGGGCGGGGCCGGGGCCGCGGCCTGGAGGGGGAGGTACCTGGAGCTTGCGCAGCTGCTGGAGCTGGCCGCGCAGATCACTGGTGCTGCTCTGCAGGCCGCGCAAGTGCAGCTGCATCTGCAGGCGGCTGACGGCGGTGGGCGGCCCGGCAGGGGTGCTGCTGGCCGAGGGCGGGGGCGGGCCGGACACCGGGGTGGCCCCGCTGCTCCGGCCGCCTGACCCGCAGGCTGCAGAGAGGGACCACGAGATCAGGAGAAACGGGGCAAAACCGTGAGCTTAGGAGAGGCCACGGCAAGGACGCCACAGAGTAGCCGGAGAGGGACATAGCTCTGATCCCCTGTCCCAAGGGGTGACCAGCCCTCCTGTGCAGAGCAAAGCGCCTGGGTGAAGACATCTTGGGCCAAGGCGCCTCCTTTAATAATCGGGAAAGCCCGGCGGTGTAATTATTGTTTAATCCCTGTTTTACAGATTAGGAAACTGAAGTTCAGAGAGGGTAAGGGGGGGTGGGGGTGTCACTCACGGGCTGACGGGGTGGCTGCTCCATTGGAGCCTTCAATTTTCTCGCTGTGGCACAGGGAAAAGAAGGTGGCCATCAGGCTCACAGACTATCAGAACTGGATGGGACCTTTGAAGTAGACTCATCCAGCTCCCTGATCTCAGGATGGAGACCGAGTAAGGGAAGGGACTCACCCAGAAAAGCAGTGGCGGAGCTGGGCCCAGGACCCCTCACGTGCACCTCCCCTTCCCCCTGCCCCAGCCCCAGGCCCCGGCCTGTTGGGAGAAGGGCCTCACCTGGGGGTCTCAGGCTCTGAGCCTCGCAGCAGAGCGCTCTGCACCAGACCTGTGAGGCTGGCAATCTGCTTCTCCATGGCCTCCATGCGCTCCCTGGGGAGGAGGGTGGCTCTGAGCACCTGTGCATGGGGTCCCTCCTGCCCAGTCCCTCCATTCCCAAGATTGATAAGCAGAGGAATCACCATCCCCTCCCTAGCCCCAGCACACAGACAACTCAAAGGTCTGGCTACCTCGGGATCAAGGCCACAGCCTTGGGGAAGCCCTCCTCCCACACCACCTGTCACACACCCCCAAAGGAAGTACAAGTATTTGTGACTGTCTTCCCTACTAGACCTGGCACATGGGCCACAAGAAAGCTGTGTGGATGTGAATCCCTTCTCCTCATCCCGCAGCAGCACTGCCTGAGGGCAGAGGGGGATGGGTCAGTGCCCTGTAACCCCTCCAGTCCTACATCTTTAGGGGGAAACTGATGGGCAAGGGCTCCGAAGCCAGGAGGTAGGGACCCGAAGGCGCCCCTCTCCTCGTCTTTATTTCTTACCAGCTCCCCCCTTCAGACGGCCCTGTGCTGAACAGTTCTCACAGCTGCAATTTCTGGGTCCCTCTCCGATGCCCTCCCTGCTACATCCAAGGTGCCCTGACGACCCCTCAAAACTCCGGTTCTGCGAACGACTCTGGGGACCCTGGGTCCAGGACGCAGTGCTGCCATGGACGCTGCCGAGCCTCCTCTCCCGCCCAGAGGCCTCGCGAGCGTCCCTCACCTGGTCTCCGTGTCCTTGGCTGGCACGGGCGGCCCGAACCCAACCAGCGGGCGCTCCCCAGGCCCGGGGAAGAGCTCGGGAGGTGGGGCTCCGGCCGTCGAGGCGCCCCCGGTGCTGCGGGCCTTGCCTCCAGGGCTCTCGGCGAAGACGGACGAGGAGCCCGAGTCTTTCCGGAAAGACTGGCGCACCGGCGAGCTGCGGCTGGGCGGCCCCGAGTAGGGGCTGTGCGGCGGCGGGGGGCCCCCGGGGGGCGCTGCCACGTCGGCCAGCTTCTGCGGCGACGAGGGCGGCAGGCGGAAGCCGTAGCTGTCGCCGTAGAGCGCGCCCCCGCCGCCCGCCGCCTTGTACAGCGAGTCCTCCAGGTCGGACTGCAGCGCCGCGGCCGAGTAGGTGCTGAGCGAGCGCACCGAGCCGCGCTTGTAGAGGCCGCCGGCGCCCGGGTAGGCGAACGGGTCGCCGGCGGCCGCGGCCAGGCTCAGGCGGCCTTCGTGGAGCAGCCCGTAGGGGTCGGCGTAGAGGCCCTCGCCCTTCACCAGCACCATGCCGCCCGCCTTGCCCGCCAGGTCCTCGTCCGGCTTCACGTCGCGCCGCTCCAAGATGGCGCTGGGGCTGGGGCTGACGCCCTGCGCGGCAGGGGCGCCTCCCAGCCTCTCGGCGGCGTGGTGCACCGGGCTACCGGCGTACGAGGGCGGGCGGCCCCCCGCGTACGAGAGGCGCGAGCGCGACGGCGAGCCGGACGGCAGCCCCGACGGCAGCCCCGGCGGCGGCGAACCCGATGTCAGGTGCGGCGCCGGCGACAGGTTGTTGAGGCGCCGCGTGGGCGACGACTCCCGCGACGCGTACACCATCTCTCTCTGCGCAGAAGACAGCCCCGCAACCCCACCGGGCTGCTCACAAAGGGAACTCCTGCCCCTTGCTTGGGGACCAGCATCTCCCCTCTGACTCTTGGGAAGTCCCTTCTGTTCTCTGCCTGCCCTCGATCATGCTTCATCTCGGGCCCCTTTCCCAGCAGGGTGGGAGAAATGATAGATGGAGAAACACCAGAGCCAATGGGGGCAACTCTCAGCCCACCCTAAGGAAAGGGCTGGGGAAGCAGAAGGGGAGGGGGTGTTCCTGAGAGAGGTCCCTGGAATATCTAGAGGTGTGCTAGAGAAATCCTGAGCCGACAGGCGGGGAATGGAGGGGAAGGTGGTGGATAAGGGGCGGGGTCCTCCATAACATCACAGTTAGAGGAGGCAACCCTCTACCTCAGCCCCTATGTCCTGTTCTCCAGAGCTGGCTCTGGCCACTGGTGACGACTGACCAGACTCTGCCCAGCCTCTTCAGCCACAGTAGCATCCATCACCATGACCCTGACCGTCAGAGGTTTCCCCAGCCTCCCTAAAGCTCTAGGCAGCCCCAGCCATACCCGGAGGTCCCCGTTGGTGAGGTGTGAGCCAGGGAAAGCGGCATAGAGTGGCTCCTTCCTGTAGATCTTGATAATACTGCGGTCCTGGATGTCCCTGGGGAGAGGGAGGTGATGCAGGGCGTCACCATCTCCCAGCCCTGTAGGATGGGGAGGGGCCGCTACTCCAGGCAGGGGGAAGAAGAGTGCAAGGGGCACCAGGACCCCCAACCCTCAGAGCATCTGGTGCGTCAGGCTGCCTGCCACCAACACACACAGCCAGCAGCCTCCACCCAGGCCGCTTCCCGAGCCTCAGGCCCCATTTCCAGATTAGCTCAAGCCAAGGTGAACAGCGCAGGGGTGGGTGGTTTAGAGGGGAGGGCTGAGGAAGGCGGTGGGGTGGTAGGGTTCTGGGAGGAGAGGGAAGGCGCTGAGGTTTGGTCGGGGAGGAACTAGGGAAGGACCCGTGGGGTCGAGCCTCCTCAGAGGAGAAGCCTGAGGAGGTCCACCCCAGCTCCCAGGGCCCAAGCCCACCGGACATCCTCCAGCTCGTAGAAGACGTTGCGCGCCTCGTCTTTGATGAGGATGGCGGTGTTGGGCGACTTCAGCATGCCCATGGTGAGCTTCTGCGGGAACATGTGCGCGATGAGTGCGTGCAGCGTGTCCAGGCTGCTGACCTCGTGCGTGATGTGCACGCGCCGAGTCTCCTCTCCAAACTGCAGGAACAGCACCCCTGCGGAGGAGACACGGCCCTCCCAGTCACTGCCACTGCCACCACGGCGCCCGCCTGGAGCTGCGCTGGCCCCACAGCGCCAGGGTCTGAGGCCCGAGTGCAGGTGCACACAGGCTCTCCTCATGCTGCCGGGAGCGCTGGGGGGTGCCAGGCGGGGCCTTCAGCCACCCAAGGCACCCTCTCCACCCCAGGCAAGTAGGAACTGGACAGGGAAATGGAATGGGAGGCGGAAGCCCAGGTGGAGCAGAAGCCAAGAGGGAGTTGCTGAGGGAGAGAGAGGTGAGAAGGGAGAGGGTGAAAGAAAGGAGTGGGCTGCTGAGGGAGAGAAAAAGAAGCTGAACTGGGAGAGGGAGAGAGGAGGACTGGGAGAACGAGGCAGCTTGGAGAGAGAAAGGGGTAAGCAGAGGATGC
>JAQZBX010032066.1:0-26032 GCA_029593785.1 Cabassous unicinctus | reverse complement strand
CTCTTTGATACTTTTTCTTCTTATTTTATTTTCTTGCTTCTTTCTATGTTCCCTTGAAGGCAAAAGATTAGGTCTGGAGGAATCAAAAGATGTGAGAAAGGAAGAAAGATAATGGTAATATTGCTAAAAGTTAGAAGAGGGGCCAAATAAGACTTAATGAAGTGAATATTTAACTCAAATAGGCAGTGTAGAGTAATAGGAGAGAAAGTGGAGTACCTACAATGGACTGGGAAACCAAATAGAGGAGTATACATATAATGATTTGGATGGCTAGAATTATGAGGAGGGAGAGAAAGAGTTAAGAAAGGGCTAAAAGGAAAAAGTTAATATTAATAAAGAAAGAGAAAAACAAAATAGAGGGAATAGAAATTGACACCCTTGAGTAGTGGGCGTATGGAAAAATTGTGAAATTTAATAGCCACAACAGAAAGCAGAAGGCAGAAAGATGAATGAGGGTTAATAGATTGTTTGGAATACAAAATGAATATATAGGGAGAATGGGAAATTACTGAGGAAGAAGCACAGCAAAGAAGAGAGTAGGTAGGAGCACCTAATTATAAAAAAAAAACAATGAAAGAAGGAAGAAGGGGGGAGGAAAGAGGAAAGAAAAGCAAGAGGCAAGAAATAAACAGAGAAAAAGCAAGCAATCACACTGGCAAGCAGTCAAACAAAGCTAAGGGGGATCAATATTCCCTGGGGTCCCGTGGATTCTCTCAGCCTGCTTGTGTTTATCAAACAATTTCCCAACAAGGTTTTTGTATGCAGGTCCTGAAGAAACTTTTGGCTATTAAACTAAATTAAAAAGAATTTATTTTTCATTTATTAAAGGGGCAACTTTATTTATTTATTTATATATTTATTTATTTATTTTTTGGCATAATACAGGACCAAAAATAAGTCCTTCTCTAGACACCCCCCTTATGGAAGAGTCTCTAACTGGGCTCCTCGAAACTAATCAAGCATTTCCCAATTTCTGTATTCCCCAGGGACACAAAAGTCTGATGTGTAGAATGCTAAAAATGGCAGACTCCGGCAGACTCCGCCCTTCTTGATCAGAGACCCTGTGTCATCAGGCTCCATGTAAATGAGGTTAACTGCAGATTCACCAATCCCCTCAGCCTGGCGCTTCTTCAAGATGGCTTATCTGCTCCCCAAAGTTATGAGGGGGTCCAGGCAACCAGATCAACAGCTAAAATATCCCCTCTCTGCTGTCTGTCAGAACTCTCCCTCTCTTGGAGATTGCCCCTCTTCCCAGCTCCGCGGGCTGGGCCTTATCCCTGGGCTGCTCGGCTACTCAACTCCCTAGAAAATTAACCCCTCCCCTCCTCCAGGTGCTGATTCACTGCAGCTGTTTTGTTCATCTAAGTTGCGGGGGGCTTCAGGAAGCCAAATCCCCAAACAATAAAGCTCTCTTACTAGAGCTCCCCCCTCATAAAACGCCCTCTCTCACCAGGCCGGGTCACCCAGTTACCGGAGTAATGGGAATCGCTCTTCCAGCCAGGACTACTTTCAATCAAGGGAATACTTAATGTTCCAATGATATCATAAGAAGTGTATTCTAGAAGTTAACTAAGGACTCACACCAAGAAGATTGAAGAGTCATCAGGCTTACTATTTCCAGAGCTCACTTCTGAGATTATATAATGTATAGCCATGCTTGAAGTACACTGATCAGAAGAGGGACATTTCTTTAAGCCCTGAGGATTGCAATGTGAAACATAAGGGGTGAGAGCTTTCAAATGCAGAGATTTTATAGATCCAGAAGGAGTGAAACCTAGTTTTGCTGGTTATGCTGTCTGGAAAGCCTCATCATCTTTTCTTTTGTTATACATATTTTACCAGACCTAATACAATCTCTACTCCTGCCTCAACTCACCCAAGATCACCCCAGTCAACAATGACTCTCCCTTCTGGGAACTCCTGTAAAACATGCAGTCAGGGGGAAGAAGGCAAGTTAGCATCAGTTTGAGTGGATGCTCACCATCTCTCTTACAAAAGACAGCTGGCTGTGGGCAGGATCCTGTTGAAGTGAGCTGTTCTGGGAGCCCATGGAGGGGGAGACATTGGGGTGTTGATCTGGAGGGAGCTGGACAGGGAGGTAGATTGCTTAAGATAAAACCATGAGTTTTTAGCCTCATTTCTAGAAAACATAGATTGGTAAACCCCACCTTCAGGGCACAGGGCCACGGTGAGTCCTGACTCCCCCCAGTCACACAGTGAAAGGAGCATTATCCAAGAGTGAGAATGTTCTGACAAAGGGTGGAGGGGGGTTTCCTTTTGGTGGGTTTGGTTGCCTGGAACCCCTTAGAACTTGGGGAGCACACCAGCCAGCTCAAAGTGGCACCAGGCTGAGGGGACAGGTGAATCTCCTGAGGAAGCCTGATTTACCTAAGCACCATGGGATACAGATGCTTGGCCTGAGAGAGGGTGGAGTCAGCCAATTTAATAGTTCTGTGCTGAGGACTATCAGAATTTCAATTCCCCTAAGGGAGTCAGGCAGTGGGAAGCACTTAATAAGTTTTCAGGAGCATATTTAGAGTCTCCTGGGATGTGGAGGTGGTCTAGAAGATGCTTGAAAACCATTTCAGTGCAGTGTACTCAGTCATCATGGTCTCATTTGAATTTCAAAAGGGAACTCAACTTGACCAGGAGAGGGGAGGGGTATCTCCTGATACAGCCTGCTGAATCCTGATGCCTTAGAATAGTAAAACCTGCCTGGGGAAAAGTGACTGAATAGCTTTCTGAAGAGCTAACTGACCCAATTAGAAAGGTAGCTCAGTGGAAGAATTTCTGCCTTGAATATATGATGGCCCTAGTTCTATTTCTGGCTCCTATAAGAGTATTGATCCACCAGGCTATCTAACATCCAGCTGATACTGTAGGACAGGGAAAACATAGGAAATATTTTTGCACTAGCTTCTTTTGAGTCCCTTATTTATCCAAAAAAAGAGGTTACTTAAAAAAAAGAATTTAACTTTGTTTACTCGCTAAAACCCAACTAAAACTCTGCAGAGAGACATCTACAGGGTAATTGATTGATGAGCACAGGCAGCCTGAGAGGCTCTACAAGGGCCTAAGGAGGAATATTGTTCTTCCTTAGCTTTTGTTGACTGCTTGCTTGAGTGTTTGTTTCGTTTTTTTTCTCCTTGTTTTTTTTCTCTTTCCTGCCCCCCCCCTTTTAAACTAGGTGCTGCTAGCTTGTTTCTTCTTTGCTGTGCTTCTTCCTTGATTTCCCATTTTCAGTGTATACTGATTTTGTCTACCAATGCTTTTCCTTTTCCTTCCTTCATCTTTCTATCTTCTGCTTTCTGCTTTGGTTCTTACATTCCACCTTTTTTATTAGTCCTCAACTTTACTGGTTTCAATTTCTATCTTGTCTATTCTGGGTTTTTTTTATTAACTTTTTTCTTTCTGTCCTTTCTTTTCTCTTTCGTTCTGTCCTCATCATTCTGGCCTTTTAAATCATCCTATATATTTTTCTCTATTCCATTTCCCAATTCATGGTAGTACTCCACTTTTTTATTTCTATTACCCTACTCTTCTTTCATGAGTTAACTATTATTATATTAAGTCTTATATCATCCCTCTTGTAACTTTTAGTATTATTCTATTATCCTTTTTCTTTTATAACATCTTTTGATTTCTCTAAAACTAATCTTTCTCCTTCAAGGAAACATAGAAAACATCAAGGAAATAGAACAAGAAGAACAAAGTGTCAAAGAGAAAACTTGACACACACACAAAACCAGAAGCTAAAAAAACTCTGGAGCAGAGAGAGACGCTAATAAACTGAATATACACAGCAAGAAAACTGATGACCAAAGGGCAAAAAAAAAAATCACAAACCATACAAAGAAACAGGAAGACAAGGACCAGTCCAATGAAAAAACTAAAAATGAGGAAGAGATGGAGAACATTGAACAACTAATCAGGGATGTCTAAACAAATATCATGAACCAACTTAATGAGGTGAAGGAAGAGATTAAGGATATTAAGAATACACTGGGAGAACATACTGAAGAAATTGTAAATATACACAAAAAGAAAACAAATATGATGGTGATGAATGGCACGATCCAAGAAATAAAAAAGACACTGGAATCACATAACAGCAGATGTGAACCAGCAGAAGAAAGAATTATTGATGTGGTAGACAGTACATCTGAAACTAAACAGATAGTAGAACAGAGATAAAAAGGTAGAAAAAATCCAGCAGGGACTTTGGAATTTAAACAACACAAAATGCACAAACATATGCACATCCCAGAGGGAGAATAGAAGGGAAAGGGAACAGGAGTGTTGAAGGAAACAATGGCTGAAAACTTCCAACCCTGTTGAAGGAGATGGGTGTACAAGTCCAGGAAGCAGAGCACACCCTAAAGAGTATAAATCATAACAGGACTACTCCAAGACATATACTTGTCAAAATCTCCAATGCTCAAGACAAATAGAAAATACTCAAGGCACCAAGAGAATAGAGAATCATCACATACAAGGGAAGATAGATAAGAGCAAATGCTGATTTCTCATCTGAAACCGTGGAGGCAAGAAAACAGTGGTATGACATAGTCAAGGTATTCAGAGAAAAAACTTGCAGCCAAAAATTCTCTATCCAGCAAAGCTGCATTCAAAAATGATGGAGAGTTCAAAATATTCAGAGATAAACAGAAGTAAGAGAGTATGCCAATAAGAACCCTACCCTTCAAGAAATACTAAAGAAATTTCTACAGGTTGAAAGGAAAAAACAGGAGAGAGAGAGTTGGAGGAGAGTGTAAGAACAACTAAAAAGACAAAAATAAAATAAAAACAACATACGACATACATAAACACCAAGAAAATATGGCTGTTGTAAGAAATTCCTTGAGAGTAATAACACTGAATAATAATGGACTAAACTCACCAGTCAAGAGACCCAAATTGGAAGAATGGATAAGGAAATATTACCCATCTATATGTTGTCTACAAGAAACCCACCTTAGACCCAAGGATACAAAAAGGCTGAAATTGAATGGATGGTGTAGCTGTTGGGCAATTTGATGTAATTATGAATTTCAAAAATATAATTGGATCATGCTTGTAAACTGATCTGTTAATCTGGACATGATTAAGTTATTATTAGGGCATTGACTGGGCTACTTCAGTAGGGCATTGAGCCCCACCCCTTAGTAGGAGGGGGAATTGAATATAAAAGGCAAGGCAAAGGAAAGAGGGAGCAGGATAGGAGTAGCAGTTTTGATGTTGAAGTTTTGATGTTGGAGAGAAGGCCCCAGAATAGAGACCAGCCATTCACTGAGAGTTTACAGCTATTCTACAGCTGACCTTGTGAGGAAATAGAGGGGATGAGCCTGGAGAGAAATGCAGTACCAGGAAGAGAGGAACCCAAGAAGCCTGAACCCTGGCAAACGCTGACAGCTGTCTTGCTCCAACACGTGGCAATGGAGATTGGTGAGGGAAGAAACTTAAGCTTTATGGCCTGGTAACTGTGGACTTCTACCCCAAATAAATACCTTTTATAAAGACTAATCCATTTTTGGTATTTCACATTAGCACCCCTTTGGCTGACTAATACAGCTGGGAAACAATTTTACAAGCAAATAACAACCATAAAAGGGTGGGAGAAGCTACACTAATATTGGACAAAAGAGACTTTAAAAGCAAAACTATTGTAAGAGACAAAGATAGACACTATAAATTAGTAAAATGGGTAATCTTTCAAGAAGAAAGAACAATCATAAACATTTATGCACCTAACCAGGGTGACTCAAAATACATGAGGCAAACACTGGAAAGACTAAGTGGGACATAAATGCCTCTACAAATTTAGTAGGAGACTTTAATACACCATTATCACCATTAGACAGAACATCTAGAAAGAGAATCCATAAAGAAACAAAGATTCTGAATAATACATTGGAGGATCTGGACCTAATAGATATATACAGAATGCTACCCCCAAATACAGTGGGATATACCTTCTTCTTGAATGCACATGGATCATACTCCAAGATAGACCACATGTCAGGTCACAGAACAACTCTCAATGAATTCAGAAAGATTGAGATTATACAAAGTAATTTCTCTGACAACAATGGAATGAAATTGGAAATAAGTAAGAGCCAGAGAACCAGATTAGACACAAAGATAAGAAAGTTAAACAACACACTCTTAGACAAACAGTGGGTTAAGGAGGAAAGTTAAAAAAATCAGTAACTACAATGAAACAAATGAAAATGACAATGCAACATATCAAAAACCTATGGGATGCAGCCAAAGCTCTACTGAGAGGGAAATTCATAGCCATACATACATATATCAAAATAGAAGAAAGAGCTAAAATTGAAGACCTAACTGCACACCTGGAGAAATTGGAAAAACAACAAACTAGCCCCAAATGAGGAAAAAAGAAGGAAACAACAAAGATTAGAGCAGAACTAAGTGAGAAAAAAATAAGAAAGCATTAGAAAAAATGAACAAAACCAAAAACTGGTTCAATGATATTAACAAACCCTTAGCCAGACTAACAAAGAAGAAAAAGAGAGCAGATACAAATACAAAAAGTAAGAAATGAGGATGGGGATATCACCACTGACACTTCAGAAACAAAGAGCAACATAAGAGGATACCTTGAAAAATTTTATGCTAACAAGAATGATAATTGAGAGGAAATGGACAAATTCCTAGAAACTCACAAGCAGCCTACATTGACAAAAGAAGAATTTGATGAACCCAAGAGTCCAATTACAAGTAAAGAGATAGAATCCATCATCAAAAACCTCCCAAACAAGAAGAGCCCAGAACCAGATGGCTTCACACCTGAATTCTACCAAACATTCCAGAAAGCGGTAAAACTAATCCTGCTTAAGCTCTTACAAAAAATAGAAGTAGAAGGAACATTGCCTAACTCATTCTATAATGCCAACCTTAAACTAATATCAAAGCAAAATAAAGAAGCCACAAGAAAGGAAAATTACAGACCAATCACTCTAATGAACCTAGATGCTAAAATCCTCCACAAAATACTTGCTAATTGCACTCAACATCATAGCAAAAGGATTATACACCATGATCAAGTGGGTTTCATCCCGGGTATGCAAGGATGGTTCAACATAAGAAAATCAATCAATGTAATACACCACATAAACAGATTGAAAGAAAATTATCACATGATAGTCTCTATAGATGCAGAAAATCACTTGACAAAATACAACACACTTTCCTGATAAAAAAAACTGCAAATGATAGGAATACAAGGAAACTTTCTGAACATGATGAAGGGTATATATAAAAAATCCACAGCCAACATCAACTTCAATGGTGAAATCCTAAATTCTTTCCTTCTACAATCAGGATCAAGACAAGGATGCCCACTATCACCACTCCTATATAACATTGTCTTTGAAATACTTGCTTAAGCACTAAGGCAAGAAAAAGATAGAAAATTTATCCAAATTGGAAAGGAAGAAATAAAAATTTCACTATTTGCAGACATGATCCTATATATAGAATACCCTGAGAAATCTACAACAAAGATTCTAGAGCTTATAAGGGAGTTCAGTAAAGTCACAGGCTATAATATCAATGCTCAAAAATCATTAGCATTTCTGTACAATAATAACAAGCAATCTGAGGAGGAAATCAAGAAAAAAAATATCATTTACAATAGTAACTAAAAGAATCAGATACCCAGGCATAAATTTAACTAAAGATGTAAAGGACTTATATACAGAAAACTACACAAAACTGTTAAAGGAAATCAAAGAAGACTTAAATAAAAAAAGAATATTCTCTGTTCATGGAGAGGAAGAGTAAACATTATCAAGATGTCTATCCTACCCTAACTAATCTACAGATTTAATGCAATACCAATAAAAATCAACATTGTATTTTTTAAGGAATTGGAAAAACTAGCTACAAAATTTATTTGGAAGGGTAAGAGGTTGCAAAGCATGAAAGACATATTGAAAAATAAAAATGAAGTTGGATGTATTACACTACCTGTCTTTAAAACCTACTACAAAGCTACAATGATCAAAACTGCATGGTATTGGCACCAGGAAAAACATACTGACCAATGGAACCGAATTGAAAGTTCTGACATAGATCCTTGCATATACAGTCACCTGATATTTAGCAATGCCACCAAGCCCACATAGTTGGGAAAGAATGGCCTTTTCAGCAAATGGTGCTTGGAGAACTGGATATCCATATCCAAAAGAATGAGAGAGGAATGCCATCTCACACCTTATACAAAAAATCAACTCAAGATGGATCAAAGATCTAAATATAAAAGCCAAGACCATAAAAACATTGGAAGATAATGTAAGGAAGCATCTACAGGACCTTGTAATAGGAAATGGTTACATGAACTTCACATTCAAAGCATGAGCATCAAAAAAAATAAAAATAAAAAAGTAGATAAATGTGATCTCCTCAAAATGAAAACTTCTGCACCTCAAAGGACATTATCAAGAAAGCAAAAAGGCAGTGTAACCAATGAGAGAAATATTTGGCAACCATATATCTGATAGAAGCTTAATATTCTGATTATATAAAGAAGTCCTACACCTCAAAAATGAAAAGACAAACAACGCATTTTAAAAAATGGGAAAGTGGCCTCAAGGAAGAAATACAAATGGCTAAAAAGCACATGAAAAGATGCTCAACATTGCTAGCTATTAGGGAAATGCAAATCAAAACCACAATGAGATACCATGTTACACCCATTAGAATTGTGGCTATTAGGAAAACAGCAGACTATAAGTGTTGGAGAGAATGTGATGGAATGGGAAGTCTCATCCACTGCTGGTGAGATTGTAGAAAGGTCCAGCCATATGACAGACAGTTTGGTGGTTCCTCAAAAAACTAACTATAGAACTTCCATATGATCAAGGGATTCCACTTCTGGGTATAATCCCTAAAGAATTGGAAGCAAAGACACGAACAGATATATGCACACCAATGTTCATAGCTGCATTGTTCATTATTGGCAAAAGTTGGAATCAACCCAGGTGCCCATCAACAGATGAATGGGCAAACACAATGTGGTACATACAGACAATGGCATATTACTCAGCTCTAAGAAGGAATAAAGTGCTAACACATGGGATAACATGGATGAATCTTGATGACCTCATGTTAGTGAAGCAAGCCAGGCATTGAAGAATGAGCAGTACATTACCTCACTGATATGAATTAGGGAAATTGAGCAGTCTCAGAGAGCAATTGTCTCTAAGATGGGTTTACAAGAAATATAAAGAGAATAGAAGGTTGTGAGCCATCACCCCATACAGACATAATCTATGGTAAACTGATAGAGTGTAGTTGTGTAGTGAATGGATATAACAGGAGGATAGTGATATTATTGGGTTTTGTGGTGCAGGGTTGACAAGGGGATATTTTGGGAAGGGTGGGTCAGAAGGTCCAGAATACTGGGGGGAGGGTTGGGATTGGGACCAGGTGACTCCATTCATCTTCCCCATGGGATATAACTCACCTCTCAATTGGAGTCGGAGTGTACATCACCAACCAATACACCACAAGATGGGGGGAAGCACTATGGACTAGAGTGGATTTACTGTTATTCTACTGTAGACATATTGTGATTCTAGGAATGGAAGACAATACAATATTGATGTGGAGCCAGTGGCCACTGGAGGCTCTGTGGGCAGGGCAAGGGAAAAGCAGTTGTAATACAGGGGCTTTTTGGGGACTTGGGATTTGTCCTGAGTGACATTGCAATGACAGATATAGGTTATTTTATATCATCATATACATGCAGAACTGTGTGGGAGAGTGTGTGGTCTACAGTGAGAACTATGATCCATGCTTAATGGCAAAACCCCAGGATATGTTTATGAAAAGCAATTAATGTGCCTCACTAATGAAGGATGTTTACGTGGGAGGTTGTGGGAGGTGTGGGAGGAGGGGTATATGGGAATCCCCATATTTTTTCTCTATCATTTAAGTAATCTAAGTATCTTTTAAAAAGAGTAAAAAAATTTAAAAAAAAATGTAGTCAGCATCACAGACTTTAGCACTTAATTCTACACTAGTTGTTTCCTGAATATTTGCTGTCTTCCTCACAGGTGGGGATAAACTAACTAAGGGAACACTATATTTTTTTTCCTATTTTCCCCACAGTATGAAGCATAATAGCCAAAACACTAAAATTGAAGATTTTGGTTCAAAATGTTGATAATTCCCTAAAAAGTGTGATGGTGCCATAAGATTTTATTCTGCTATTCTTTCTATTTTTTGCATGATTGAAAAGTCCCTTTGTAGCAGAACTGCCAGATTTAGTAAATAAAAATAGAGGATGCCCAGTTAAACTAGAATTTCAGGTAAACGATGGCTAATTTATTATTTTTATTTTATAATATATTTAAAATATTATAATCCATTATTGTAAAATGTCATATATTAGTCTATAAAATAGTTAAATAACATTATTATAATAGTTTATAATATAATATAATTTTAAAATATTATTATATGTTCCCATGGGACACAGTTTTTTTAAAAATTCATTTCTTATTTGAATCACAAATTAAACTGGGTTTTATGTATTTTACCTGGCAATCAGGATGACTAGAAATTCAAACTCATATCTGGTGATTTTTAATGGATTATAAGAAAAAGCTGATGGCAGAAAAATTGCAGTGCCTTCCACAGTGTGGTCTGGTGTCACTTTCATAAGAATCCCTTATTGATCCTTTAAAAAGCCAGCTCCAATGGTCTCCTGTACCCCTCCAAGCATTCCAAATAAGCCTTTATGCTAATGAGATTTTATATTTCCTAAGTTCCCCAGGTAATTCCGATCTCATTGCTAGTCTACCTGGTGTCTATGATGTTTGATACTTGATAAGATCCTCTACTTTCTTTGTAGTGGTCTTATTTGAGCTAGTTCAACTCTTATTTTTTGTCAGGGACATGATTTTAGAGATGTTAATATTCCTGTTCAATGACTCACCTGCTGAGAAGTAAAACAATAATGCCACAAATATTCCAGTAGCTTGTAGAGCACTTAAGTTTTTGAGTGTTCATCCAGTGGCCAGCAACTTAACTAGTAATAGACATTCTACTGATTTATATTCATCTTTATCAATAAAATTGTAGTTGGCAAATTTGTAACTCCCTATAATTTGTTAAAGCCAGATCTTCCAAATTAACAACCATCCTGGTTTGATTTGGACAGTTCCATTTTTAGCACTGAAAATTTCTTGTTTTGGGCTATCAGTTCCAGTTGCCCCTGCAAAAACTACCTGTAGTGGATTCTTGACCAATGCACTCATTCTTCCAGATTCTGAAAGTATCAGCTCACAGCTGATTTCTTCTGCAATAATTGCCTTGGTGGGGGGTGAAATGGGGCCTTGGTTGAGATTGGGAAGGCTCTTGGTAGCCACTATTTTGAGTAAAGGGGAACCAAAATTACACCATTTCTCCAGAGACAGCACACATTTGGTAACTAGTTGATGCAAAGGTAGAAAGCACACCCCTGTTTCTCAATTCAGGTCATCTTTGAAGAGATATTCCAGCTCCATAGCTCCCTGCATTAGTCAGTGTGCTGCATGGAAACAGAACCAAGAAGAGAAAACTCTGATGAAGGTGATGTTGAATTCCCCAGAAGAATCTGATTGGTTGAAGTAGAATAGAAATTCTTCTCTCTGGCTGTTGAAATTATCACTTCTTTTAAGGCCTTCAAATAATTGGATGAAGGCAATTTGTTTTGTTGATTGTAGAAGTAATCAGCTACAGGTGCAATAAACTGACTAATGGTTTAAATCCACCAAATACTCTCAAAGAAACAATCAGGTCATTGCTTTCTCGATAAAAGAACTGGAGACCATAACTTATTCAAGTTGACACATGAAACATAATCATCACACTTTCTGTGGGATCAGCTGAGTTCACTGTCACAAGTGACACACAACTGAACTTCTCTTTATCCCCAATCTGTTTCCTCACTGGACCCTCCTAAAAGCCATCCCCAATGAACCCCTACAGTCATACATCAGAGGATGAGAGTCCTAAGCAACCTGACCTACAAAGTTGGTACAGAAGTGGGATCATTTTAAGAAAGAGACTCTAAAATGAGATCTTGGAGCTGAGTCATTTGAAACTGACTGGGAATGAGGAACTTCTCACTATTGGTAGGTCCAGAACTGAGAGTCTTTGGCCCAATAGCAGTGCAATTCTAAGTCTTCATCCCTGGATACCTGGAAGAGGAGACACAGCAGGGTGCAATATTTCAGGCATCTCAGAAGGTCAGAGAAGTAGTCATTTAAGGACAACAGAATTGGATGGCTGTTGCTGGCTACTATCAATGCATTTTTTTAAAAAGACAATGAAAGACCAAGTGTGACTAATCTCTAATTTAATTATGAGTATAAAAGCCAGAGAACCTCCTTAGCAGTAGATAATGAGACTTTGATTTCCTGTAGCTAGACAGCAGATAATCTAAAGATCAGGCTCAGAGCTTAAATTAGAAGGGAGTAGAACTCTAGTGAAGGTGGGATTCTCAAACCCAGCAAGTGGGTCTTGTCAAAGGAATGACCTTACTTGGGAATGAATGAGATCCTGAGACTATAGATAAAGGCATATGCACCCATGTTCTAAATATATCTTTGAAATCCCAGATTTCTTCTAAATATTTTTGGTCTGCAGAAGTGGCCCATTCTCCCCCATCCTGATTTGAAAAAAATACAGAGATTATTTTTTACTTGCAAAATCCACACTATTCCCTCACAGGATCTTAACAACTCTTTGCACAGCCTTAGAGTGGGAATGAAGGGAAAGAACAGAAAGTATTTAGTGCAGCAGAAGTAAAAGTAGAAATATTCCTATGATTCACTGTCAGGTATGGATGTATCTGCTTCTAAGCATCCAACACCTATACATGTAATTTCATACATACAATAATAGAGGTGTTTTGGTAAAACACTAGGAGAGAAAATATTCCAATGGTGTCTGAGAGAAAGATTTATATTACATTCCATCTCTCTCCATCCACACATTCATGAATAAAATCCTATTTTACTCACCAAAAGATAGATAAAAAATCTAGATTTCTTTGAACCACTTTTACTACCACTAACTATGCCAGAAAGGCATTCCCTAAACCCCCAATCCTAAATTAGTATCCTTAGTTGCCTCTACTCTTTTTATACTATGTGTTAATATTCTTCATAAATCTTATCACAATGTGAAATATTTATTGATGTGATTGATCAATCAAATAATTAGGGACTGTCAAAGACAATAACTGCACCAGAGAGTATTGAAGAGGCAAGGATGACTTTTTTCATGGGGCTGCTACTGTAGGGGAGAGAGAGTAGAGCTCAACTTAATTGAAACAGAGACAGTAAACTGCTAAAAGTTTGGAGAAAAAGCTCTGGAAGATAGTAAGTTCACTAGGATGGATGAGCAATTTACAGAGGTTGCCCTTAGGATGGTTCTGTTCCACAGAGAGGGGTGAGGGATTTTCTTTAATTGTGATTAGCACCACTTCATTTGGAGTCTTTTCCTTTGTGGTAATTAAGCCAACTGGAGTCTGTAAGGACTAGCATTGAGGAAGAATATAAGGAACAACCCATTTAGGAACCTCTCAGTCTCCTGGATAGCAGAGGTGAGAGGGGGAGAAAGGAGAGTTCAGGGAAAATTTGATATTTAGAAAAGCTACAATCTGAGGTTATCTTTTTCCCTTTTCTCCCCTTCAGGCACAGTTGTTTTTCTCTGCATTCCTGCAGCTGAAATGTTGGTTTCAAGATAATCAGGACAAGGGAGGGAGCAGGTAGTGGTGAGTGAGGAGTAAGGTTGGCAGCTTGATCTAGATAAAGAAAAATAGACTTTGTCACGACCATTACTGATTGCTAATCAATATATCTCCAATATTGTCCCAAACGCCTCATCTATGGTAGATACTTGTGTCAAATGAGTGAATAAACAAGAGAAATCAATAAATTATGAAATTCATTGAAGAGACCTAACAGTCTATATCATGGGGGTATTTTTAAACTACATTGAGAAGAATATAAGAATAAGAGTAATTAGAAACCATTGTAACTTGGTCAGGACTGACGATAGTCTGGAAAATAAATTTGCTCTTAATCTCTGATGCATAAAACTAAAATCAAAATTCAAATTGCCTATTGATCTTACAGAAATAAAGAGGATTATAAAATAAAATTATGAACAATTTTATGCCAACTAATTGGATAATATAGGTGAATTAGTCATATTTCTAGAAACACACAAATACCTCAAAGTGAGTCAAGAAAAATAAAAAATCTCAACAGACCTTTAAGAAGTAAAGAGATTGACTTAATATAGTGAAAAAGAAATGCGCAATACCAGATGGCTTCAATGGTGAGTCTACATAACATTCAAAGGAGAATTACCAACTCTTCTCAAATTCTTCTAAAAATGTGAACAGGAGAAAGCCACCCCTAACTTATTCTATGAGGCTAGATTTACCCTGTTGTGAAAGTCAGGTAAAGATTATAAAGGAAAAGAAATTTTAAGATCAATTATGAACAATAAATGCAAAAATCAACAACCTACTGGCAAACTGAATTCAACAGTATATTAATAGGATTATTCACCATGACTAATGAGGATTTTCCCCAGAAATACATTGATGGTTCAGCATAAGAAAATCAAACAATGTTAATTGATGTCAATGCTGAAAGACTGAAAGTTTCCTCCCTAATTCTGAGTACAAGACAAGAATGTCTGCTTTCACCAGTACTGTTCAACACTGTACAAGAAGTTCTAGCAGGATAAATTAAAAAAGAAAAAGAAATAAAAGGCAACTAAATTTAAAAGGAAGAAGTAAAGCTTTTTCTATTCACAGATGACAAAACCCTATATGTAGAAAATCCCAAAAAATTGATAGAAAAACAATTAGTGCTAATAAAGACTGTCAAAAAGTTGTGGAGTACATTACTAACACAAAATTCAGGAATGGCTTACTGACTTTTTTTGGCAAGTGCTTTTCTAAGAAACTTCTCATCATTTCTTTGAATTGGCCATAACATTTTTTAAAAAGTGAGAAAATGATGAGTATGTTAGAAAATACTGTCCCTTGAACCAGCCACACATACTGCCAAAACTTCTCTATTTAAACCTTATCTTAAGAAATTAGACTAGAGATGCTGACAGGCATGAATACACAAGGGGAGAAACCTGAGAAGATGCAAACTTCCCAGAGACAAACAGAGGTCTTTTTTGATTCATTGATGGGGCACAGACAGAATCCTTTCTGGGCATGATATTTCCCTGATTCAGATGTAATGTCTCAGGGCAAGCTGGCTCTTGCAGTACTTCACTTCTGTAGATCCCAATATCCCAAACTGAACTCCTTATTTGCATAAAGCAATTCTGGAAGTCTTCCTAACCATCTTCAACTGAAGAGTCTGACTAGTATCCTCATCAACATCTTTTATCATTTTTGACGATGGCTGAAATGTTTTACTTTCAGAAGAAGACAATAAACATTTTAATGGAAATTAAATTTCAATTAAGTGAATTGTACACAAAGAAATAATGATCACTTCAGGCATTTACCACCTCCTCCTCTTTAGCACCAGGTTCTGTAGGAGCTTGTATTCTCCACAGCTAATGGGGTCTTGTTTCCATTGAGTGCTGGTACCTGTCAGGAGCCCCACAATGTTTCACTTCATGGTTTTCTTCTTTCTCTTCTAGTATAAGGATGCATTATTCTTGGCAAAGTCCAAGGGGTTGGATGAAAAGGCTCTAAGCCTGAGTCTGCAAGAAAGATACCAGAAGAATCAAAATGGTCTATTCAACAAATGGTGCTCAGAAAACTGGATACCATATCCAAAAAAAAAAGAAGGATGTCCCCTGTAGCAGTTTGGCAGTTTGATATAGTTATGAATTCCAAAAATAGATATTGGATTATGCTTGTAAACTGGTCTGTTAATCTGAGCATAATTAAGTTATGATTAGGGTGTTGACTGTGCCATGTCAGTAGGGCATTGAGCCCCACCCCTTGGTGGATGGGGAAGCAAATATAAAGGCATGGCAAAGGAAAGAGTTGTAGTAGTTTTGATGTTGGAGCTTTGATGCTGAGTGTTATTGCTGAAGACCAGTGGAATAAGCACACAGATGGGCTTGGTTATGAGGAAGGAGAGAAGGCTCCAGGAAAAGAGACAAGATTTTCACCTGATGGTTCACAGTTGACCTTGTGGAGAGAGCCAAAGCCTAGAAAGCCTCATAGTCTACAGCTGACCTTGTGGGGGAAACAGAGGAGCTAAGCCTGGAGAGAAATGCAGCCATAGGAAGAGAGGAACCCAAGAAACCTGAACCTTGGCAAACATTGGCAGCTGCATTGCTCCAACATGTGGCAAAGGACTTTGGTGAGGGAAGAAACTTATGCTCTATGGCCTGGTAACTGTGGACTTCTACCCCAAATAAATACCCTTTTTAAAAACCTACCAATTTCTGGTATTTTGCATCAGCATCCCTTTGGCTGACTAATACATCCCCTATCTCACACCTTATACAAAAACTAACTCAATATGGCCAAAGACCTAAATATAAAAGATACAACCATAAAACTCTCAGAAGAAAATGTAAGAAAACATCATCAAGCTCTTGTGGTAGATGGTGGTTTCTTAAACCTTACATCCAAAGCATGAGCAACTAAAGAAAAAATGGATAAATGAGACCTCCTCAAACTTAACCACTTTTGTGCATCAATGGACTTTGTCAAGAAGATGAAAAGGCAGCTTAGTCAATGGGAGTAAATATTTGGAAATCACATATCTTATAAGGGTTTGATATCCATGTTATATAAAGTGATAATACAACCCAATGAAAGGACAAGCAACCCAATTTTAAAAAGGGCAAAAGTTTTGAATAAACCTTTCTCCAAAGAGCAAAAACAAATGGCCAAAAAACACACCAAAAATTTCTCCACATCATTAACTATTAGGGAAATGTAGATCAAAACTACACTGAGTATCACTTCACACCATATAGAATGACCATTATTTAAAAAACAGAAAACTACAAGTGCTGGAGATGATGTGGAGAAATAGGAACACTCCTTCACTGTTGATGGGAATGTGAAATGGTGCAGCCTTTGTTGAAGACAGTTTGGCACTTCCTCAAGAAAAAAAATATACAACTTATATGTGATCCAGCAATCCTGTTATTAGGAATATATTAAGAAGAACTGAAAGCAAGGGCAAGAACTGACACTTGCCTACCAAAGTTCATAGTAGCATTATTCACAATTGTTAAAATATGGAAACACCTAAGTGTCCATCAACTGATGAGTGTATAAAGAAAATGTGGTATATGCATACAATGGAATACTATTCATGTGAAAGAAGAAATGAAATCAGGATACAGATGGAAACATGGATGAACTTTGAGGACAGTATGTTGAGTGAAATAAGCCAGATGCAAAAGACCAAATATTTTATGGTCTCAATAGTATGAAGTAAAATGATGAGTAATACCATCGAGGTAACCTCTAGAGTATAGGTTACAAGGAAATAGAATGTGAGTTGAGAATGGGAGCTGATGTTTAATGTATGCAGAATTTTTAATCGGGTTTATTGTAAATGTGTGGAAGTGAATAAAGTTGATGGTAATATGTTATAATGAGTACAAATAATACTGCAGATTTATAAATGTGATTGTGGCTAAAAGAGGTAGTCTGTGGATGTAATATCTCAATTGAAAGGAAGCTAGAGAATAAATGTAGGGACTGTATAACAGTAATTTTGGTGGTAATGAAGATTGTAGTTAACAACATAAATATAAGAATGTTCTTTTACAAAGTGTTAAGAATGTGGTGAAACCTGGGAAAATTACAACTAATGTAAACTGTGGATTATAATAAACAGTAATATAATTTTTTAAGCAATGGCAAAGAAGATATTTTATCAATTCTAAGAGACAACATTAGATGGGTATAAAGGGGTATGAGAATTTTCCTTTTGGAGTAATGAAAATGTTCTAAACTTTACTGAGGTGATAGAGCAAAACTCTGTAAGGAGCATAAGACCCACTGAGTGTACACTTCAAATGGATTGTACAAAGCATGGAACTGTATAACACAATGAATCCTGTGGTGGAAGAGAGTCTGTGGTTAACCAAACAAGTATGAGAACATTCTCTCATGAATGATAACTAGTATATAATTCTAATACAGGGTGTCAATAACCAGGTGGTTTGGTGTAAAAATACACCAAATGTAGATATTGACTATAGTTAGAAGTAATGTTTTGATGATGCTCTTTCATAGTTTGTAACAATTGTTTCACATTGCAAGATGTTAGTGGTAAGGTGATGTATGGTAGCCCTGTAGGGTGATATTCATATTTGTTATATAAGTTCACAACTTTTACTATACACTTATTGCTTATAGATATTCATGTATGAATGATAAACTTCAAAGAGAAAGTTTGTAAATTAAAAAATATGTATTTAAAACATAATAATGTTTAAAAAATGTTTTAAAAAAATCAAATGTTATACCAAACTGTGAACTTAACATTACCCATATACCTAAATATCATTTAAGGCTAAATTTCATGCAAACCTTGACTGTAATTGTGAGTATAATTCTCACCCTAAACCTAATCATTAATACCAACACTAACACCACACATAAATTTAACTCTTATACTAACATATAGCCCCACCTAACCCAAACCCTTAATCTAACCATAATATTATTCCTAAACCAAAATATATCCCTAACCCACTTCCTAATTCTAGTCCTAGTGCTAAGCCTAAAACTAACTCAAACCTAAGCCTAACTTTAAGCAGAATCTTAAATAAGCCCTAACCCTAACAAAAACATAAACTTTAGCCTAAATGTAACAATAACTAAAAGCCTTATCATTATACTAACCATAAGTAAAGCTAACACTAATCCTAAACTGAGCCTTAATTCCAATACATCATTCTCATAACCAAATGTCTACAATAAACCCTAAACCTATCTTTAAATCTGACTCTAATGACACCCTAAGCTTAACTATAAACATAAGACTCCAAATCTAACACAATCCCTAATCCTAACTATAATCCATACCCTAAACCAAGTGCTAACACTGACCTTAACTCTAACCCTATATCTAATACAAAATTTTTAATTTTATTTACCCACAATCCATATGCATCAAACATATATTCCTCCTTTCTTCTCCTCCCATCCTCTGATAACCTCTTATCTACTTTCTGTCTGGATTTGCTATTCCTAGACATTTCTAATGAGTAACATCATACAATATTTGTACTTTTATGTCTTGCTTATTTCATTGAGCATACTGTTTTGAAGGTTCTTCCATGGTTCAGGATGTCTCAGAACTTCTTTTTTTATGGTCAAATAATATGCCATTCTGTGTATGTACCACATTTCATTTTTCCATTCATTTTTTGATGTACTTAGGTGTTTCCACCTTTTTGCTACTTTTAATCATGTTGCTGTAAATATTGGTGTACAATTATCTGTTTCAGACCCTGTTTTCCTTATTTGCAGGAATATACCTAGAAGTGGGAAAGATGCACCACATGGTAATTCATTAATTCTTTTGAGGATCTGCTGTGTTGCTGCTTTCTACAGTGATGCAATATTTTACATTCTCACCAACAATGCTCTAGAGATTCAATTTCTTCACATCCTTTCTAAGATACATTTATTTTCCTTTCTTATTTTCTTTTTTTTTTAAGAAAAAGACAATTTATTAAATATGAACATTAATTTCTATCTGAGCTTAAACATATTAGCTCTTTGCTTGCTTCACATATGTAAGTAGTACTTGAAAATAACATCTCTCAAATATGCTAAAAAGGAGTGTGTGTTTTTTTAATTGAGCCTTGCTACTGGTAATTTACACTCAAACTGTTGTGCATTCCTTATCTCAACTGGGTTAGCCATCATTGGATATACTTTCCTTGAGAACCAACACCTGCTTTAAGCTCTCACAGACATTTTCTGAAGTAAGCTCATAGTAATTTATGGTTGCGTTCAGTCAGCAAATTTGAGAGTATTCTATGTGCAAGGTACTAAGTATTAAAGGGAGCAGATAATCAAAATATGAGCCATAACCCATAAAGCATAAACAAATCTCTCTGATATTTTCATATCAAAAGAATATGATATATTCTTTTTAGAATATATCATAAATGTGCAGCCTTTTCAGCTCCAATTTTCTTTTTAACATCATGATCCCCTTCTATTTACTCACTTCTATTCTCTGGTGACACCTTTTCACTCATCTGTGGCACTTTCCCCCACTGGCATGTTTGAGCTTCTTGCTGTTCCATAATCATTCCATATGCATAACACAATGTATTTGCTTGTATTTTCTTTCTTTCACATTAACACATGTTAATGGATGACTCTCTTCCTTTCTTATTATGGCACTCAGCACCCACCCTTTGAGGTCAAGCTTGGTCCTGTCTACACCTAGATAAGTTATTTTTCTACCTTTATCTTCTCAAGTATTTGGGGCATGACTCACTAATTTCATTTACTTTTTTAATTTTTAAATATATTTTTATTTATTTTTAAAAGATACTTAGAGTACGTAAAATATTACATGAAAATATAAGGGATTGCCATATGCCCACACATCCCACTTTTACCCACATTAACAATTTCTCTCATTAGTGTGGTATATTCACTGCAATTAATGAACACATTTTGGAGCATTGCCACTAAGCATGGATTATAGCTTACATTGTAGTTTACACTTTCCCACTAAATTCTGTAGGTTATGGAAAAATATATAATGGCCTGTATTTGTCATTGCAATGTTATTCAGGACACTTCCAAGTCCCAAAAATGCTCCCATATTACACCTCTTTTTTTTCCTTTCCCTGGCTTCTTCACCCCAGTGGCCTCTCTCTCCACATAAGTGTTGTTATTTCTCCATTGCTAGAATCCCAATAAGTCTATATTAAAATACCAGTAAGTCCACTCTAGTCCATATTTTATTCCCAAATCCTTAGAACATTGGGATGTTGATGTACACTTCCCCTCTAAATAAGAGGGGTTTTTGATCCCATGTGAATGATGGATGGGACTCTCTTGCTTGCAGATGTAGACTCTCTCAGGTCCTTAGTGTGGTGGTTGTCCATCCTCACATTTTTGGTAGTTGTCTTGAGTGAGTCCAATGAACAGAAGAGTAGGTGTTGCAACTCTGCTGAGGATCAGGGCCCAGATGGCACATGGACAGCCCAGAGATTCAAGTCTCTTGGACATATACCTACCAACTCAAGCACCAACTACAGGTTTGAATAGATGGGACAGAAGAGACATGTGTATAGAAGTCACAACAGAGTTTAACTCTGTCACATTCAGGAACATGAACTCCAAAGTAGAGCCCATTGGCAAGGCACCAAACTCCAGAGGTATCCGCCATGACCATAGGACCTGGAGGTTTCCAGAAACATCAGCAGCCCCACTATTTGGGATAGTATCTACTTTGACAGTCTATGACATCCTGCTGAGATGTGTATAAGCTTTGCCTCTCTGATGACCTCCACTTTGAAGTCTCTAGCCATATTAACTCATTTTTCTTTACCTTTTCCTCCTTTTATTCAAGGCCTTTTCCCAGTTGCATCACCAGCCAGTGCTTGGTAGTAATCCCTCAGTGCTGGGCACATCCCTGGGAGTCATGTTCCATGCTGGGGGGAAGGTAATGAATTTGTTTGCTGAGTTTGGCTTAGAGAGAGGCCACATTTAAGCAACAGGGAGGCTCTCAGAAGATAACTTTTAGGCACCCTATGACACTAGGCTCAGTTGCAATTTCAGGAGCAAAGGCTAATAAGCATATTCATCAATATCAAGGACCCATCACTGGATCATCCTTCTTCACTAGTCATTGCCCTTGTACTTGACATATTGTTGCTATTCCATTAGAGAATGGGGCAGAATTCCCCAGGATGGAAATTCAATATTCCTTTGGTTATTGTATGAATCTCTACCCACTGTCACAATTCCCCATTAACATTTGAACACATTTATATACTTTTTATGTATGCCCAGGTGTACATTTCTTCATGTATTCCCCATCACTGACATCCTAAACCAATGATCTCCCCTGCTGCAGTTATAACCCTTCCTTGATCTAAATCTTCTTAAAAAGTGAAGCCAAGAATAACACCAAACACAATTAATAGAAAAATGAATTAATAATGAAAGATTTAAACCATATGACATAAAATACATTATAATAGAAAAATTAATAATTAAAAAAAGAAAAAATAACAAAATTGGGATATTGAAAATAACAAAAATATTTAAAATTTTTTTGATGTTTTGCCTTTCATCACTGTAATAGCTGTTGTCTTGTGACAATTTCTTCCATTTCTTCCCCAGTGTCTTACTGTTTTTCATTTTGTCTTCAAAGAAGTTTTAGGTCACAGTAAAGTCACATACAGACTATAGGAGATTCCCATATACCAAACATCCTCCCGTTTTCCCCCTTCCTCTATTAATAATGTTTTAATATGTGAATAGTACCTTTGTTACAACTGATATACAAATATTTAAACATTGCTATTATTGTTTGTTTTAGGCCACACAATTTTTAAATTTTTGATAAAATTAAATATGACCCTTTATCCATCAGGCAGATCACTTCCATTGCCCCATAAATACCCTCTCTTCCAACTATCCTATTCCTCCCTCCCCTTACCCTCATGGGCCATGGCGGCCACCAGGCTTCACTCTTTGAAGGACAAGATTCATAGTTACTTAAAACAACACTGAGAGCTTAACATCTTGGTCTGTCTTCCCCTATTAGGAACCACCCATGCTCTTGAGAGACATCCACCTGTTTTAGAACATATAGGGCCTCCCCAGGATGGGAGTCCAACTCTTTCCCACTCAGCATGAGAGTTTCCACCCACTGATACAACACACTAAGACAAAGTGATCCCTTTCACATTCTCTAGAAGATTGCTCCATGTGCATCCTGTCCTGAATGCCACCTTCCAAAACCCTAAACCAGTAACCCTTCCTTGCCATATTGTCAAAAAAGCTTTCTCAACATTTTAGTTACAACTACGTTCCCACCAGTCCCCAGTGTTCACCTACTCCCTCCCCAAACCCTCCCCGCAGTTCCATGGATTCTCAAAACCACCTTCCCCACCTTAACCCCTGTAAATTTTGCACCGTCTAACCCAATAGTATCACTACACCTTTTTCATATCCATTCACTGCACAACTACTCACTTCCACTTTATCATAGATTTAAAACATATGAACATTGAACATTGGTTCACAACATTCTTCTCCTTCTCTATTTCTGTAAACCTATCTTCCAGACTCTAGCTCTGTGAGTCTGCTTGACTTGCTTAATTTGTATCAAAGAGGTCATGTAATATTTGTTCTTCAATGCCTGTCTTGCTTCACTCAACATAAGGTCCTCAATATTCATCCATGTTATCCCGTATGTTAGTACTCTATTCCTTATTACATCTGAGTAATATTCCATTGTATGTGTGTATGACATTTTGTTTATCCATTCATCATTGAAGGGCATTTGGTTTGATTCCAACACTTCAGAATATTGGATAATGCTACTTATGAACATTGGTGTTCATATATCAGTTCTTATCCTTGCTTTCAATTCTTCTGGGTATATACCCAAAAGTGGAATTGCTGGATGACATGGCAGATCTATAGTTAGTTTTCTGAGGAACTGCCAAACTGTTCTAGAAAATCGCTGGGCAATTCTACATTCCCACCAGCAGTGAATGAGAATTCTGATTCCTCCACATCCATTCCAATACTTGTAGTCCCTGTTTTTTAAATGGCCACCAGTCTAAAGGATATAAGATGATATCTCATTGCAGTTTTAATTTGCATTTCTCTAATAGCTAGTGATGTTGAGCATTTTTTCATTTGCTTTTTAGTCATTTGTATTTCTTCTTTGGAGAAGCGCCTGTTCAAAAACACTTGTCCATATATATATATATTTTAAAGGTGTTTAGATTACCTAATTATTACTCAGAAATTACAAGGATTCCCATGTTCCCCACCTCCCACACCTCCCACAACATCCCACACCAACACCCTTCATCAGCGTGTAACATCACCCATAATGGATATACACATCCTGGGGCTTTGCCACCAAGCATAGACCGCATTTCACATGATAGACCACCCTCTCTCCCACGCAGTTCTGCATGGTATATGCTGATGTAAAATGGCCTACATCTGTTGCCACAATGCCACTCATGGCAACCCCCAAGTCCCAAAAAAACCTTGTATTTCGACTGCATCTCCCCTCCCTGCCCCGAAAATGTCCAGCGGCCACTGTCTCCACCTCACTGTTACAATTTCTTCCATTGCTTGAATCACAATATACGACAGAACACCACCAAGTCCATTATAGTCCATAGCTCTTCCCCCAATCCTGGGGGTTTTGGGATGGTGATGTCCACTCCACCTCCAAGTGAGAGAAGGTTTATATTCCATGGATACGGTGGATGGGATTATCCTGCCTGCAGCTGCAGGCCCCCTCCGTTCTCTGGGATGGCCGTTGCCCATAGTCGTCTCCTCGCCAGGTGACTTGGATGAGTCCATTGAGCTATAGGGTAGGGGTTGCAGCTGCACTGAGATTGCAGGCACAGCTGGCACATAGGTAGGCCAGAGTCTCCAGTCTCTGGAGGTACACCTAAAAACTCAAGCATCACATATAGGTTTGAATAGAATGTAAGAAAATACACATATATGCATATATATTTATATATCATTTTACAAATATTGGTATGTACTGTGAAAAATCTTGATTTTTATGAACAATAAAAAAAAAGTGCTTCAAAATACACAAAGCAAGCTGAGGACAGCTAGGAGAAATTAGACACATGAGCAATGAGATTCAGAGATTTCAATCAATACCCCTCTATTACTTTGATAGAGGAGGTCAAAGAAAATATTTTGTACAGTTTTAGCATTATGGAATTTGTGCAGACTTCCTTATGATCCAGAATATGGTAAAATTTAGTAAATTATGAATGTTCATTTGTAAAGAAAATATATTTTGAACATTTAGAGTACAGTGTCCTATGAATGCCAACTTGGGCAAATTAGTAAATTACACTCAAATCTTACATTAATCCTTACTTTATATGTTCTTTGATCAGTTTTAGTGAGCCATACCTTAAACTTTAATTATGATATTTTTGAATTTCTCCACTTTCATTTAATGTATTGCCATGTTATATAATGATGTGTACACAATGTTATGCTACCTCATTAAAATGGATATTTCAAAATAAGCTCTCTAAAACTTACAGGAAATGATCAATGTTCCCCTTAAGGTATTGGACTCCAAATTGAATTGCACATTATATTATTGTTTACACTTTACCAGACATACAATATGTTTTTGGTATATAGTCAGGCCATCTTTTTAAATTAGAAAATGTGTAAGCTTATAGAAAAATCATGCAGAAAATACAGAATTCTCATATAGAGTGCCCTCTTATAATGATAAGTGTGCATTAGTGTGGTATCTCTCTTAAAGTAGATGAAAATATATTATAATTGGACTGTTAACTATAGTCATAATTTACATTAGGTTTCACTGTGTTGAACAATACTATGTTGTTATTAATTTTTAAAATGTTTATCTAGTAACAATTATAATCTAAAATTTCCCATTTTTATCACAATTCATTTCTGCAATTACAAATATGGATACTGTATAACTGCACACTCATATATGATGGAACATACTCTGGATGATTTAGTGCAAATGGTATATAATAAAAATTAAGCAGACAAGATAACAGTTAGCAAAGATTAAATTTCATCCACTAACAATAATTCAGTGCCCTGGGATAGCAGTCTAAGAAGGAGCAGAAGAAGCAATTCCAACAAGAAACATATGTGGCCCCAATCTGCAAAACTAAATTGTAATATTTTAGTGATTATCTGTGAAATACAATATGTTTCAGAAATTTATTTATCCACGATGCAAAGTATTTTTTGGTCATTAAAGTGTTTTGCTTCTAAAAAAAAAAAAAAAAAAAA
>JAQZBX010032065.1:0-19628 GCA_029593785.1 Cabassous unicinctus | reverse complement strand
TAAATGGGAACTCTGCATTTGCAAAGTGTGCTTTGTAATAACACTTAACGAGGCTTCAGAGTCCCTTCCATATGTGATGGCCTCTTCCCAAATCCCCAGAGTTGAGGCCTGCGGGACACACCAGTGTGTGGTGATACCACTGTCTTCTGACACCAGAGGGAAAGGCCATCTGGGGCTGCTTGGTGATCTGACTTGGCACTATTGGGTACTGGGGGCCTGTGGGACGTGCGCATGCCATGCCGAGAAGCAGGTCCTGCTCCCTCTTGGCCCCAGCCCTCCCAGCTCTAGGGAGGCTGACTTAGTGTGCCACAGGGCTGCCGATGCAAAGTACCAGAAATGGGTTGGCTTTTATAAAGGGGAGTTATTTGAGGTAAAAGCTTACAGTTCTGAGGCTGTGAAATGTCCAAATCAAGGCAACATCAGAGATGCTGTCTCACCAAAGTCAGCTACTGTTGATTTAGAGGTCCTGCCCTGTGGTAAAGATGGTCACCGATTTCTGCCGAGGTCTCTGCAGGGGTGATAGCTGCTGTTCACTGAGTTTCTTCTTTATTTCATAGGTTTGGTACTTGGTTTGATTTTTAACGTAATGAGCTTAAGGTGCCAAGTGGAGATGTACTGTAGATGAAGGTGCTTGGCCTCAGAGGTGCTCAGTCCTGGCTGCACATTAGAATGACCTGGGTGGTGGAGAAGAGCAGGCATGTTGAGGACCCCAGGTAGCAGTGAGAGGAGAGGACGGTTAAAGACGGAGCCTGGGCATGCCAGCCTGCAGGGCAGGCAGAGGAAGAGGAGGCTGCTCAGATGGTCTGAGCAGGGGACAAGACTGTGAGGAGGAGGTGGTGCTAGGAACGCCACAGGAGAAGATTTCAGAATTGAGGGGAGTGTGCACGTGCCAGTACCCAAAGGGAAACAGTCAGAATAGGACTGAGTGCAGTGGGTTGCCGACAGTAGAGCCTGTTGGTCATCTTGTCAAGAAGTTTCGGTAATCTGGTGAAGTCGGAAGCTAAGGTAAAGTTGGTGATACTGAGGAACAGGGCAGTAGAGGGAAACAGAAGACCAAGACTGGCCTTTGTTTTTTTGTTTCATAGATTAGAGAATAGGTGAGGAGAGGGAGAGCTTGAAATTCTGTAATTGATGGAGGGGGTACAGAATACATAGCCTGTTTGCTTGACATTCCTCTTCCCTGGCATGGGCAGGAAGAGGCTGGGAGTAGCGTCTCTTTGGAGGGCACAGAAATTGAGGGAAATGTTGACTGCTGTCCTTTTAAATTCTTAACATTTGCTGAGGTTTCAGAGAGTTGAAGCTGTTGGGTGTGATTACAGCAGTTGAGGAAAGGGTGAAGAACCAGGTTAGCTGCCATTCAGAATGGGAGAGGGAACCACACGAAGTAGGATTGCCGGCAAGTACTAGAGGACAGTGGGTTAGTAGGCCTACCATGGGCACAGTTTTGTGCACGTGGCTTTTTTTCCCTTTCCTCCAGCAGAGCAGGAGCAGAGCAGTGGAGTGACTGGACAGACCTGTGGCTGAAGGCAAACAGCACGTGCAGCAGGAAGATGAAGGAGCCAGGGACTTGGCGGAGGCTGGCTGCAGGGCACAGCTGTCAGGTGTTAGGGGTGGTGGCAATAAGGGGATGAGCCAAAAAGATGCATAGAAGACTTTGACTGTAGAGCATTTTGGAGTTTAAGGTTCCCAGGTGAGCAGAGCGGTTCCTAGAGAGATGACAAAGCCAGATGTGGCCATGGTTGCGGGCAGCTGCAGAGAGTGGTGGAGCTGTTGTCACTACACTGGAGAACGGTTGTTGCAGAATGTGTGGCCCACCCACTTGGTCCTCCAGTGTTTCCTTGATTACAGCCCTATCCATTTACCAGGAGGTTTGAGGCTTTTCACCCTTTGTGATTTACTCTTGACCATTCCCTGTACCTCTTGTAGAGCCTGTGGGTATTCTCTGTTGGCCACCCCATTCTGGTATCCTAGAAAATCTTAGGCTTTGAGCAAGTGTTTATAATATTAACGTTACTGTTCTCGATCCTTTTTAAATCCATTTAGGTACGTGAGAGCACCTCTAGAAAGGACTGGTCTTGAAAGTGCTTGATACTGTCAGAAACACTGGCCTGTAAATTACACCTTTTTCACAGTGATTTTTTAAAACTAAAATTGTTTCATTTCTGGTTGCAAAGGAAGTAGACGAGTTTGAGAGAAGAGGAATGAGGCATTTGTGCAAAGAAGTGGGGGGAGTCAGCTTTTCCTGTAAAAACTGTCACATTGATGTCTTTTTTTAAAGATAATGGCTGAATCAATCAACAGATGCATTAATGTCACAGTTACTAAAGTAATCAAGAGAACAAGGTGCGAGCACAGTATACCAGCTCCTAAAAATAACTCCGGTTGTGTGCTTCTGGGTGCATTACAGTGTGCTTTCTGTCTTCTAGTTTTGTTGATTGCAAGGAGTGTGGCCGGAAGATGCATCAGATTTGTGTTCTACATTATGATATCATTTGGCCTTCAGGGTAAGTAATTTCCTAGTGACTTCCTGTGATCTTGGGAAAGGGAAAGCAATTCTGCCAAACAAGTGAGGTAGAGTGCCTGCTGCTGCTCCATCTCATTCACTGTTTTCACAAAGAAAACAACAATTATGATAGATAGCAGTTGGTTCTAGATTTCAGTCTTAGTGTTCGCCCGCTTTGAGAATCATAGAATTAAAGCATTCTGCCTCTTCACTTTTTCATAATCATGTGAATTTAACTGCCAACAAAGTATTTTGATGTTGTATTTCATTGGTTTGGCAACATATACCGTTTTATGTAATCTAATCACACCCTTTTTATTTCTTTCCCAGCTTTGTATGCGACAACTGCTTGAAGAAAACTGGTAGAACTCGGAAAGAAAACAAATTCAGTGCTAAGAGTAAGTTTCTGGAAGGTCTTTTATTTCCTGGTCTGTCCATTTGGGGACTTCCTGGGCCTTCCCCTGTCCTCCTTTGGTACCTCCCAGCACATGGTGTTGGATCTTAATTGTCATGGTTTTTATCTGTAAGTTTGTTTCCTGCCTTACTCTTGAAGAGATGTATTGGCATGATCTTTTTTATGGAAGTAAGCTTTATGACCAATACATGTATTAGATGAAAGTTTAGATATATGGTAAACTTTGTAAATTCCAAGAACGAAAATTTGCCAGCAGATTCCTCAAGTAGCTTAGAAATAAAACAGTCCCACACCCCCTGTGCGCTGCTGTATCTTCAGGGCCCACTGTGAGCCCTGGGGCCGTCTGCACTGGGTCCTTATGGTGTGAGGCAGACACACTCTCAGGCCTGGTCTGCACTAGGGCTGGCTGGTGTGTCCCCACCACAGCAAGAGCTGCTGAGGCACCTCTGCATATGTAAAAAGAGCAACCTGTTGCTACTGAAAATGAACTTTTCATAGATAGACTTCATTTTTTCACAGACAGCTTTATTTTTAAAAGTTATGATCATTTAACCTTTGTAGAATCAGCTACTGGGGACTACCTCCTGCAGCCCCTTTGAGGAACCGGGAGTGGAAGAGAGATGGAAATGGAGGGAAAGATCACAGTTGGGGGGCAGGAAAGGGGTGGCAGGCAAGGAGGAAGCCAACTCTGTAAGGTGAAGAGAAGGTTTCCATTGAAGTTCAAACTGTCTTATTACCTAAAGCCCAAGGTTCTCCTAGAGCAGGGCTTCTTAACCTTTTTTGTTCCATGGACGCCTTTGCCAGTCAGGTGAAAACCACAGACTCCTTACTAAGTCCACACTGTACTGTATATTATTTAATAAATTTATCACACCCACACTAACACGTCCCTGGAAGACGTGTTCTTTTGAATTTCAGTTCAAGCTCACCGACCCCTTGTTAACAACCCCGGTCCTGTAGCTTACACACACACTGTTCAAACCTTTTGAAATGTTAATTGAAGAGCTCAGTGACTCTTGTGACATTGCTCTTGAGAGCAGGGTTTCTTTGCTGTGCCATTATTGACATTTGTTCTAGGGGCTATTCCGTGCACTGTAGGACTTTAGCAACATCCTGGGAGCGACCCACCAGATGCTCCCCAAGTCATGACAATGGGAAATGTTCCCTGACATTGCCACATGTCCCCTGGGGAGGCACAGTTGCCCTGGTTAAGAACCATTGCTTTAGACGCCCCATCTGAGTGAGAGATCTAGAAGTTAAGCAAGTTAGAAACTCTTCCTGGGCAAAAGCGTCCATGATAAGACCGAAGTGCCAAGAGAGCCAGGCCCCAGCAGACTGGTGGTCGGGGTAGGAGGTCCAGGAGGTGGAGGTGTGTGGGGAGTGGTGAAGAGGAAGGTGGAAAAAGGACTCTGAGAGCTGGCCCTGGCCCCCAGCATCCAGAGGAAGGTGGATAAGGGTGTTTGGACCTTTGGTAGATGAGATTTCTGTTGCTGTCCAATGTTAACATACAGAAAAGGACACTAGAAGGCTAGCGTGCCCCGTGTTTTTTGGTAAGAGTATTAGAACAATCTGTGCAAGGCTTACCTCAAACTCTCTTGTTAGCTAAAACCAAAGATTCTCCTTTATTTATTTCAAAATAAAGGTTTACCTCAGTTCAAGAGCCACTATGTTAAACCTTTAATTTTTGCACTAAGAATTTAAAATATCCCCCAACTGAGAGCCAAGGAATGATACTGGAACAGACCGTCCGTTAAAAACCACACACTTAGGCCATACACAAAACAATTTAGGTGGATTAAAGGGGGGAAAAGGTAACAAACTACACATTCATTCACGGAAAATATAAGAATATTTTTACTGTGTTAAATTATGAAAAGCCTTCCTAAAAATGATACAACCAACCAAGAGATGAGAAAAAAAAAGGCTGAAGAATTCAATCACATAAAGGGAAAGAAATGATACCCCTGTCATGTGCTGTAGGTAGAAATGTCAGTTGAATGCCTGGGGAAGGAGGAGCAATTTAGTGTTTGATTTAGATCCAACAATTCTATTTGTAAGTCTGTATCCTACAGAGATGTTTGCACACACGCACAGAGGCACACCTAAGGACGCCCATCAGCGTTAGGAGGAATGAAGAAGTAGTAGGAGCATGTGGCTAAGTGACATGAGATGTGCACTTCAGAGAAAACTAGGGCACCATTTAAGAAGGAGGCAGAATCTAGTGTCCTGAATAGAAAGAGGTCCAAGAGCTTTTGTTAACAAGATAAAGTATGTTACGTAACAATTCCTATACCGTTTGAAATCATTTGCCCTGAGAATGTATACAGATGTGTTAGTCGGCCAAAGTGGTGCTGATGCAAAGTACCAGAAATCTGTTGGCTCTTATAAAGGGTATTTATTTGGCGTAGAAGCTTACAGTTATAAGGCCCTAAAGAGTCCAACTCAAGGCTGCTTTCTCACCAAAGTCATTTGCCACATGTTGAAGCAAGAAGGCGGGTGAGCTCTGCCTGGTCTCTCAGGGCTTCCTATATCTCTCAAGGGCTCATTTCTTTCAGGCCTTATCAGCTGCTCAGCTGCTCTGTTCTCTTCGGCTGCAAACTATCAGGTAAATGGCTAATCTTTCCCCGGGACCCCAGGATCAAACATGACAGAGCTATCTCCTCTTCCGTGTCTATGGAGCTCTCTCTCTTCCTCTGTCCTCTTCTCTGTTTCTTCTTGAGTGAGGGTCAGTTTATATCAGCCCACCCAGGGGTGGGGCCTCAACCCTGAGTCCCACCCTATTGACGTGGTCAAATCAAAGCCCTAATCTTAACAGGTAATTTAATCAAGACATATCAGTTGAATCTAATGCATTCAAAGGGTATCACACTCAAAGGAACAGACCAATTTACAAACATAATCTTTCTGTCTTTGGGGGATTCATAAATAATATCAAACTGCCACAACAAGTATGTATCACACATATAAAAAATAAGTTAATCTTGAAGAATGTTTTTTTAAAATGTATATGAAAATAACCCCCTACCCCAGAGGAAAGTGCACCCCCACTCTTTTTTTTCCTTCTTTTCCTTTTAGGAGGTACTGGGAATTGAACCCAGGACCTCATACATGTGAAGCAGGCGCTCAACCACTGAGCTACACCCACTCTGCTGGTATTTTTTTCCCCCACACTCTTTTTATTCCTTTATTCCCTGCATGCACGCTGGCCGCCCTGTAGGCTGGCGCTCTCCACTTCTTCACCACACCTCTGTCCTCTGTGCCAGTGTGGATGTTGTCAAGGCACAGAGAGGCTGAGTAGTCTCACCAGTCTCCTCAAGAAGTATTCTTGGCGCCACTCACCCTGCAGTTTGCCCACGGTCCATGCCTCGGACCATGTACTTTTCTTGTTTCTTATTTCTTAATAAACTTTTTACGCCCTCCCCTACCCAATGGCATGTCCTTAAATTCTTTTATGTGACATAAGCCAAGTACCTAGAAGCCCAGAACCCAGAGCCATCTGGTAACATTAATTGGCGAGCCAGGCCAGGAGACAGAGGCAAGTGGTGCTCCCCGACACCCGGCGAAGACTGTCTGCTTATGCCTAGGAAATCAGAGTTGGGGTTTGCCTGTTACAAATTGGATAATGGTAAAATAATCAATGCTTTATCAATCATGTGGGGATTTCATCCAGTCCAACCAGGGTGCTGGACCCATCTTCCCTCATCCACAATAGAATAGCCAGAGGGTTTTACACCTTGTCAGGTAGGGCCCACTCCCCCTAACCAGCAGGAAGTAGCTACCGAAAAATGACCATCGCCCCTTCACCACACCTTAAGAATAAGTGTGTAAACTCTCTGAGGGGTGAGTTGAGACAGGTTAATATAGGAAAAGGGGAGATTTGGGTCACAGCTGAAGACCCGCCAGACAATAGGCCGACAGTCAACACGGCCGTGAGACCCCACCTGGAAACCACCTGAGGGATTCCACAAGATCCTGGAATGAGAATCCCATTTGGAACGAGAATCTCATTTGAAATGAGAATCCCATTCAGGGTCAAGGGAAAGCCCCGGATAGCCTCAAAAGGCCTCACCGTTGGCCCCCTGAGAAATGACAGGTGGGGCAACCAATCAGAATGGCAAACAGACTTTAAAAAGCCCTGACCTGGGGTCCCGCGGGTGCACCTCATCCTGCAGTACACCTGCAGTCCATGCCTCAGACCTTGTGCTTTTCTCATTTTCTTATTTCTTAATAAACTCTTTACTCCCTTGCCTTAAAAAAAAAAAAAAAAATGTATTCTCAGCACATGGTTTGGCGCCATAACAAGATTGTTATAAATGGTCTCATTAAAATACCTGGTTTTTAGTTCAGCTACTTCAGAAGATTCGAAGTGAAAAGTAATGACCTAATGTGAGAGGTTTGTTCTTCCCGTTTGCTCTTTGAAAACTGTCGTATGTTCAGTTGTATTTGCACAAGGGAGGAGAAGGCCTTCTGCTGCACTGTGGCAGTGGGGCCCTTCTTGGCTGTCTTAATTTTCTGACTAGGAGGCTGCCTAACGAGGGAGCACATGGGGATGAGGACAGGAGGATTTTCTTCAGGGACTTAGCAGGAGGAGTCAATGACATGGTCTTTGAGTCCCTTCGCACCTCATTCTGTCATCTCAGCCATCGGGAAGTCTCCGTAGGGGGTTTGGAGTGTGGCCACAACCCTGTGTGGAGGGTAGCTCTTCATCACATACAAAAAAGACCACAAATCCACTAGCCCCTTATTTTTTAAAATAATTGCTTTATTATATGTAAATATAATATATAAAAAATATATGTAGCAAAAGTCATTTTAAGTGGACAATTATTTGACATTAAGTGCATTGACAATCCTGTGTAACTTTCACCACTGTTTCCAGACTATTTTCATCATCCCAAACCAAAGCTCGTATTCGTTTAGAAATGACTGCCCATTCCCCTATTGTACCACATTTGTTTGATCCCTCTATCTGTGGTTGGACACTTAAGTTGCTTCCATATTTTGGCTATTGTGAATAATGCTGCTGTGAATATCGATGTACAAATATCAGTCCGCGTCCCTGCTTTTGATTCTTTTGGGTGTATACCTAGGAGTGAAATTGCCAGGTCATATGTTTCACTCTCTGAGTACCGCCAAACTGCTTTCCACAATGGCTGTACCATTTTACATTGCCACCAACAATGTATGAGGGTTCCTGTTTCTCTGTATCCTTGCTAACACTAGTTATTTTCAGTTTTTTAAAAAATAGCCATCCTAGTAGGTGAATTATTCCCTCGTTTTTATAGCTTTACAAATTTTTCTTTTTTCCACGGGGTTCCCCCACTCCAGGTTGGCTCCCTCGACTGTTTGCTTATTGGTTTTTTTGCTCGTTGTTTGTGCACATTGTTTTTGCTTGTTTTTGCTCACTGTTTGTTTTTTCTTTAAGAGTCACTGGGAGCCAAACCCAGACCTCCCATGTGGGAAGCAGGAGCTCAACTGCTTGAGCCACATCTGCTCCCTACTCATTTGTTTTTGTTCATTGTCTTGCTCGTTGTTTTTGCTTGTTGTTCATTGTCTGCTCGTTGTTTGTCTTCTTTAGGAGGCACTGGTAACCAAACCCAGGACCTCCCATGTGGCAGGTGGGTGTTTAACTGCTTGAGCCACATCCACTCCCTCCATGGGGTTTTTATGTCATTACCATTTTGCTTTCTTTTTAAATCACCTTTATTGGGGTGTAACTTGCATACCAAAAAAAGCCACCACTGTTGTATATTTATTGCAAAAAAAAGGGAATTTAGATGTTTCTTGGCTTCAGTAAAGAATTTTCTAAAATCCCAAATAGCTATATTTTTAAAATTTCTCATTAATAGAGAAAATACCAAAAATCACTAATATAGAGGACAACTTTTTAAAAATTCTATCTGTCTTTGATGGCTCTTCTGCCTCTTATGGTTAGAAAAAGGTGAAAATCTCTGGACATATCTGGCTACACTGAAAGGAAGCAAGATCTGAGATCCCAGTGGGTGGTGCCAGCAACCACCCGCAGACCTCTCACCTGCTCATTCTTGGCTTTCTAGGGTTGCAGACGACACGACTGGGAAACCACCTGGAAGACCGAGTTAACAAGTTTTTGCGGCGGCAGAATCATCCCGAAGCTGGGGAAGTTTTTGTCAGAGTGGTGGCTAGCTCGGACAAGACTGTGGAGGTCAAGCCTGGGATGAAGTCACGGTTTGTGTGCTTTGTTTCAGTGTGGTTGTGCTACTGTTTTATAAAATGGCATCTCCAGTAATCACCTGACCTGGGTGGCGGAAGCCCTGCTTTCTGACAGTGCTTTCTAGTGTGATTTCCTCCTTTAAAGCCTTTTTGGTGGTTAGCCGATAGCCAGCCCTTCTCTGTACACCAAGCAGTATTTCCAGATTCATGAGGGGAGTTAAAATCCCTGGGTAAATGAGACAGTGCCAGAAAGAATTGGATCGTGGGCTGAGGCTGCACAGGCCCGGAAGCGCTAAGGGCTTTGGCCCTTCTCTGATGAGAAAGATTAGAGCCACAAGGCTGCTCTGTGACTGCTCCTTTGTAAACAGCGATGTGTGCAGATGTTCAGCTCTTACTTTTCTTTCAGGTTTGTGGATTCTGGGGAAATGTCTGAATCCTTTCCATATCGTACTAAAGCACTTTTTGCTTTTGAGGAAATTGACGGAGTAGATGTGTGCTTTTTTGGAATGCACGTCCAAGAATATGGCTCTGATTGCCCCCCTCCAAACACAAGGTAGTCTTCCATCTCCTTTTTGGGTGTGTGTCTTTTAGTGTGTTGGCTTAGAACAGATCAAGGTTATTAAGTGTTTTAGAAGAAGCTGTGTACCTTATTAATGGATTAAAATAAATTAAGCCACAACCAGCTAACCAAATATGTACATTAGTTTTTCACTTTATCAGTTTGATACCTCTTTCAAGCCTCTCCTGTGTTGTGAGTCCATGTGGGCCCTGCCCTGCTGTTGTAGGTCAGGACACGTAAACCCGGGGAAGGACCACGTGGAAGGGCCAGGAGGACTTGGGATGAGAGGGAGCCGAAGTGGGTGCTCAGCTGGCTGTGATCTTCCCGTGGCTGGCAAGCAGTGTGGTCCCTTCTTTTGCTTGACAGTGAAAATTGATTCCCATTTCACTGATTGGAAGTGGCTGTCGGTGGTGGAGTTTTAGCACATGCTGTGATGCTCAGCAGCCAGTATAAAGACTATTGAAACAAAACCCATTACTGGCACTTTTCCGGGGGTGCTTGAGTTTGGTGTCAAGTTTGGGCCATACTATGAATTTTAAATTCGTTTCTTTCCCCCTCCTCCTTAGGCGTGTGTATATATCTTATCTAGATAGTATTCATTTCTTCCGGCCACGTTGCCTCCGGACAGCTGTTTACCATGAGATCCTGATTGGCTATCTAGAATATGTCAAGAAGTTGGGGTGAGTTTAGCTTAAATGATTCAGAACTAATAAAAACACTACTTTTATTCCCTCTATTTTGTGGAATGATGAGAGAGTGTTAATGTTTTGCGTATCTTTACTTTGAAGAGTTGTGTTTACTTTGATTTGAGTTGTGTTTGTGTCCTACAGGTATGTAACAGGCCACATCTGGGCCTGTCCCCCCAGTGAAGGAGATGATTACATCTTCCATTGCCACCCCCCTGATCAAAAAATCCCCAAACCAAAACGGCTGCAGGAGTGGTACAAAAAGATGCTGGACAAGGCATTTGCAGAACGCATCATTCATGACTACAAGGTATCCAGTGTGAAGGGATGTGATGACTTTTTTCACAGCGATTCAAGTGTATTTGTCTTCTTCTAGGACTCAAAACAGTTTATATATTCACTTATGAGAGAGTAGACAGCAGGAAAAAAAAAAGGCATTAAAACACAAAAACATGAAAGTGCCTTATGCAGATACTAGGATTTTTACTTGGTCACCTGAAAACAGTCCTAACATGTGCCTGTTTAAGTCATCTGGTCTCTAGTTCACATACCACTGAGCACAGCATCGCCAGTATCACTGAGCTGTTTTCCAAGAGACCCAGCATGTCCTGTCTTCTCAGACTTGTGGTCAAGCTGCATGCTCTTGCCAGAAGCACCCCACGGGCCCCTGTCGTCTCACTGTTGTGCTTTGTTTATTCTTCAGGACATTTTCAAACAAGCAACTGAGGATAGGCTCACAAGTGCCAAGGAACTGCCCTATTTTGAAGGTGATTTCTGGCCCAACGTTTTGGAAGAGAGCATCAAGGAGCTGGAACAAGAGGAAGAAGAGAGGAAAAAAGAAGAGAGTACCGCAGCCAGTGAAACCACAGAGGTAAGCGCTCTCCTCCTGATCCTCCTTGCCAGCCCTGGTCTGGCAGAGACCTGGTGGTGCCAGCTGCTATGAGCTGGTGCGCAGAGGCCGCAGCCTGCATTCCTGCTGCAGGCAGCATGCTAGCAGCCTGAGAAGTGAATGTGTCTACCAGGTGGCCTTCTTTTCTGTGGCGATACTTTCCTACATAGCCGCCCATTGTTGCCCTCTGTGGGGAGAGCCCACACTGGGCACGCAGCGATGCGTGGGCTCTGGAGACGCATAATCTGGTGGGAGACGGGGGGTCTGGGTAGAAAGGTGAGCAGGTGCTTGCTCTTAGACCCATGAGCAGGGTGTGATGCCGAGGTGGCCGGGCAAGGCTTTGAGGAGGAGGCAGGACGGGCCAGGGCGTAAACAGGCAGAGGTGAGAGTGGGGGGCATCCTGCCACAGAGCCCAGAAAACAGGCAGGACTTGTCATGGTCAGAAGCCAACTGGTAGATTTTAAAAATTACTGAGGGGTTAAATTAGGAGACCCTTGGGTGCCAGGCCGCCTTTGTTTTGTTATAAACGCTCCCCTTCTCCCGCCCCTTCCCCTACAGCTCTTCTTAGGTGTTTTTGCTTCCCTGCCCTCAGCACACGCATTCGTGCCTCCTGTGTACCAGCACTGTTCTGAGCACTGAAGTTGTGAATGGAGCAAACCCACCCCTGCATTGAGGGGTTTATGTTCTAGTAGGAGAAACAAAAAGAATCTACGTGTTCATGCACCGTGTTCTTTTCAGCAAGTGGTAGGAGCTAAGAAGAAAGTGCAGTGCAGGGTCGGGGTGACGGAGGAGGCTTCGTGGAGGGTCTGCCTGGGGTGGTGGTCCTTGAGCAGAGACTGGAATGGTGAGAAGGAAGCTACCTCCATATGAAAACCTGAAAGGACCTTCCACGCAGTTGGAAGAGAAGGGTGAGAGCTGAGTCCGAAGTGAGTGTCCTTTGTGGGATCAAGAGGAAGCCGGCAGAGCGGAGAGCTCTAAGCAAGAGGGAGAGGGGCTCATGGCGGGCAAAAGTGGAAGCAGCATGCCCCGTCAGGCAGTTCTTGCAGCTTCCAAGGGAGTGGTGACAGTGGCTTGAGTTAGGACCGCAGTGGTGGGCACAGTGAAAAGTGCACGGTGTGTTTTGAGGGTAGCAGCTCCAGAACCTGGGGTGGGTCTCTGGCAGGTGAGGGGAAGCCAGGGTTCAGGACGCCTCCCAGGTGGAGGCTGAGCAGCTGAGTCCAAGCATGTTTCAGGGATGAAGCTGGGACCGGCTTTGGATGGGTGAACACCAAGGTGGGTGTTTGTGCGCAAGGCTGGGGGCTCGGGGCCGTCGTGGGGCGGGCGTCAGTGTGCAGATGGCGTCCAGGCGGCCCACCTGGAATGTGAGCATGTGTGGGCCCTTGCTTCCTTCTGTCACACACACTCCTACTCGACGCACAGGGCTCGTGTGGCTGCTCCGGGCCTGGCACGGGGATTGTCCCGCGTCACTCTGCAAGGCACGACCCTTACTCTGGCAAAGCTGTAAATCCAGACCAAGGTGTGGCAAGTGTTTTAAGCCCCTGGCTCCTGAGAAGAGCTCTTCAGAGGCAGGATCCGCTGTCCTACCACCCTGGAGCGTGCCTGGTCCTCACTAGGGAATGGAGACTGAATGCTCGAGAAGGCTCTTCCCCCTTAACTTTGGAGAGGGCGGCGTTTCAGCTGGCTTTGGCAGATGGGTGGAATGTCAGTGCTAACTTAGCATTACAGCAGGAGAGAGGCAGGCTGGTTTTGCCATCTCAGGGCCTGAGTCAAACTGTGTAGCCCGAGATGGAAAAGGGGCAGAAGGGCTGCAAGAAAGGGGCCCTGGGCCACAGGTGAAGAGTCTGCCTGGCTGCTGAACTCCCAGAAGCCCCCGCAGAGCACAGGGTGTGCAGCCCCACACCTACCTGAAGGAGGGGTCTGAGCGGGCACAGCCCATGTTGTGTGTGCCTTCCAGGGAGGGCTGCTGGGCCGGCTCAGGTGATGGCGTGCTGCTTTGCCGTTGAAGGTCATGTTCTCGAATAAGGAAGGGAGTGGGAAATGCTTGCAATCATGTTAACTGGGGGAAAAAACAGGATGCCACTTGCATGTGGAATCCAAACTTTGTGAAGAAAATTGTTGTGCAGGCCTTGCACAGGGACAAGCCCAGGAGGGAAAGACTGGCCTGCAGTTGCTCCAGGCTGCAGAACCTCTGGGCTTTATTTCCCTTTCTATTTGGCTGTATTTTCTAAATTTTACCCAGTGAATGTATTTCTTCCATAATTTAAAAAAACAGAACAGTTTCAAGTTTACAGAAAATTTGCAAAGATAGTAGAGAGTCCCCACATGCCCTGCACCCAGGCTCCCCACTTAGGAGCCTCTGTCTTCCTTCCTTTTCACCTGAGGTCCCATCCCGGACCCCCTGCGACGCTTACCGTCACGTCTCCTTAGGCCCAAGTTTCTCAGACTCCTCTTGTTTCTGATGACCTTGACGGTTTTGGGGTGCATTGGGTGTTCTGTCGGGTGCCCCTGTGTTGGGATCTGTGGTTCCCTTTCCATGATTAGCTTGGGGTCATGGCCTGAAGACCCCCGAGGTGAGGGGCCTTTCCATCACTCCATGCTAGTGGTACGTGCTGTCAGCGTGGTTTACAGCTGTTAACTTCTGTATTTTTTTTTTCCCAAAACAAAAAGCTCTCCAGAATAAAAGGGTCAAAAATGCAGGAGTTGTTTTTTGTTTATGTTTTTGTCTTTTGTTTTTAGCAACTGACAATATGTATTAAAATAGTTAAGCATCTGCAGTGGTGACTTCAACCTCTACTCCTGGCTCAATGCTGATGGCAGTCATCTGCTTAACCATCTCAGGACTGTGCAGGTTAATGAGTCGCTTGTGGATCCTCATCTGGAAACGACTAAGTCTTTCAGCCTTCACCACAAGGAGTTTTCCTTGTAGTGATTCTTAGAGTCTTGGTAGGCCTCTGACCCGGTCCCTTCACTTTGAGGGTCTTTTCCTTTGTGCCTCTAATCAAGTCCACACACACCTTCTCCAGAGACTTCACATTGCGGCTGATCAGGGTGATTCTAATGTGGTGAATCACCGCCTCTGGCTCCACCGGCGTCTTTCTGGTGTCCTTAAAAGCCATGGCTGCGGCACCGCTTCCTTCCTGACTTGTTCCTCGGTAGAGCGAAGAGCAGTGAGTCAGGAGGACCGGGGAGCCGGAGCGCGGCTGCAACAGTGACCGCGTTTTCCTCGAAAGGAGCTGCAGAAGTGTTTTTTTTGTTTTTTGTTTTAAGATTTATTTATTATTCCCCGCCTGTCGTCCCCCCACCACCACCACCCCCTGTTGTTTTGCACTCGCTGTCTGCTCTCTGTGTGTTCTTCTGTGTCTGCTTGTCTTCTCTTTAGGGGGCACTGGGAACTGATCCTGGGACCTTCCAGAGTGGGAGAGAGGCGCTCAATCTCTTGAGCCACCTCAGCTCCCTGGTCTGCTGCGTCTCTTATTGTCTCTTCTCTGTGTCTCTTTTTGTTGCATCATCTTGCTGCACCAGCTGTCTGTGCGGGCCAGCACTCCTTCACCAGGAGGCCCTAGGAATCGAACCCTGGACCTCCTATATGGTAGACAGGAGCCCATCACTTGAGCCACGTCCATTTCCCAGCTGCAGGGGTTTTTAACCCTGGGAAGTCACTCTGCTCGCGCACAGCTGTCCCTTTGCTGTGCTGTGAGGACCATGGAAAGCTGCAGGGTGGCATTTCTCTTGGGATGCCTGAGAAGATCTCTTGAGTAGAACATTCTTTCTCATTGGTATGGTTGGAGCTGAAGCATGAGGTGCCAGGATGATGAGCTGGGTGAACAGCTTCTCCCACGAATGTGCCCAACTGCCGCCATCGTGCAGGAAGGCAGGACGTGGTGAGGTGCAGTCAAACCTTCCCGCTGGGCTCACGTTCCCTTGGTGTGCCGAGATTCTCTCTCAATAAAAAGTGAATACGCGTGTGGTTCATGTTTCCACCTTGGGGTGTAAATGAATTACAGGCCTGAGTTCTTCCAGAAAGGAACCTTTTAACTGAGGATGGAGACCCTTTGACATCAGCCAAATTACCAAAGCAGTAACGGTGGGTTTCAGGCCCCGGGAGGCCTGGCAGGAGGGGAAGCCCAGGCCTGGGAGCCATCCCGCCCTGTGTGGGCCAGTGTGGGGCGACGTGGGTTCTGGGCTTGAGCGGCACGCGCAGTGGCCAGCTTAGGAGTGTCTGCCCCGGGCCAGGCCATCTCCCACTAGCACTGTTCACTCTTCTCCCCTGAAAGCCTGCATAGTGTGGCTGCTTGGAGCCTTTCTCAAGGCAAAATGGGAAGTGGTCAGAGTAATGGGAAGCCACAGAAAGTGGCTTCCACTCCCTCTCAGCAGTGGATTTGAATTCAGTGTCCTGGATTTATCTTTCTCTTGAGAGGTAATGAAATGTATAACTGAGAAAGATTCAGGCGGTCCTTGCTTTATGTTTGTCCATTACCACTGTGCCCATTTGCTCCTGGCCCAGTCCTGCCTCTGCTTTCCTCATCCCCTTTCCTGAGCAGTTTCTTCTTAAGGGGACTAGTGTGTTTACAGCCCGCCTGTGGCCACATGCAGATCAGAGGTGAGGTGCCCAGGGGCGACCTGCCTTAGCCTGGGCTTCCTGGAGCCCCCATGACTTGGCAGCTGGGCACCCCACATTGGTGTCCATGTGGGTGCAGGAGGCCGGGCTTGTCTGACAGCTTTGCTCACTGCTGCAGGGCAGCCAGGGTGACAGCAAGAATGCCAAGAAAAAGAACAACAAGAAGACCAACAAGAACAAGAGCAGCATCAGCCGCGCCAACAAGAAGAAGCCCAGTATGCCCAACGTGTCCAACGACTTGTCCCAGAAGCTCTATGCCACCATGGAGAAGCACAAAGAGGTAGCGGCGTGGGGGAGGGGTCCTCCACCAGGCCCTGCCTCAAATCCCCAGCAGGGCCCCAGGGTAAAGCAAAAGCAGCTGCTGAGTAGCGATATCACTGCCTCTAGCCAGTAGGAGGGCGAGAGCATCGTGGCCATCTGTCCTGCTGCTCACCATGCAGGCAGGCAAATCTCCTGCATCCCTGCCAGGCTGTGGCAGAGGAGCAGGCACCCCTAGAGGTCATAGCTGGCTGGGGGGCGTCACACAGGCAGTGTGTTTAAAATTCAGTTCAATTGCAGGGAGCATGGGCCCTCCTGGGACGCAGGCGCCAGGCCTGGGCCTGCAGGGCGGCCTCTCCTTCAGCGTCTCGCAGCCGCCTCTCTGCTGGGCTGACACCACTGCTCTGCCGCTCTTCCCCTAGGTCTTCTTTGTGATCCACCTCCACGCTGGGCCTGTCATCAACACCCTGCCCCCCATCGTTGACCCAGACCCCCTGCTCAGCTGTGACCTCATGGATGGGCGTGACGCCTTCCTCACGCTCGCTCGAGACAAGCACTGGGAGTTCTCCTCCCTGCGCCGCTCCAAGTGGTCCACGCTGTGCATGCTGGTGGAGCTGCACACCCAGGGCCAGGACCGCTTCGTCTACACCTGCAACGAGTGCAAGCACCACGTGGAGACACGCTGGCACTGCACCGTGTGCGAGGTAGGCGCTGCTGGCTGCTCATCCCCTGTGGCTGCCTGCCTGGCCTGCAGGGGTTCCTGCACCTTGACAGGAACTCCCAACAGAGTGTGGCTTCTGCTGGGCGGACAAGTTGGCGTCCGAGGCCAAGGGGCACGCTAGCTGCTCACGGGCCTCTCCACTCTGCACATTTGCTTTGGGCAGAAAAGGGCATTTCAGGTTGAGCAATTAGCCTTTTTCAGGGGGGAAAAGGGACCAAATTAAAAAGCTTCCAGGAGAGTGGCTGCACCTCAGTGGTTGAGCGCCTGCTTCCCTAGTATGAGGCCCTGCGTTTGATCCCTGGTACCTCCTAAAAACAAAACAAAAACCTTCATTGGGAAGTGGACATAGCTCAGTGGTCAGCGCCTGCTTCCCATGTACCAGGTCCTGAGTTCAATCCCTAGAACCTCCTTGAAAAGAAAAGGGAAAAAAAAGCTTCTGTAGACATTGGTCCTTCCGGAGGTGTTGGTTATCTGGCTGCTATATTGAGGTACCCAGTGAGAGAATTCAGTGAAACTTGATATCGCCTGGGTTTCCACTGCATGCTCGATGCCAGGCGAAGACACCAGAGAGCCAGAGATAGTGAGCAAGACGCAGGCTCCCCCCTCGGGTTGCTGGTCTGATGATGACCAGCGGAGGTCACCTGTGGGCTGAGCAGGGTGTGTATGAGATGCAGAACTGGCTTGCTGCGGAGAGCGGCTCTCCAGGAAAAGTAGGGAGACGCCAGTGGGCTTGTGGAGGGGCCCGTGTGTGCTGGCTTCTGGGATGAGCGTTGCACCAGGCAGAAGGCTTGTACCTAACGTCCTGGGGACAGTCAGCATGTGACTAGCCTCCAGGGACAGGCATGGGGGGGCAGGGGCATTAAGGTTTTGTTTTGAATTCCAACTTGTTGCCTATTCCAGATGGACTGCATGGTCATGGCCCCTCCGCTGAGGACCTGGCCTGTGAGAAATGTCGAAGGCCGCTGTCAGGCTGTCCCTGCCCTGGGGCCTCCCTTTCTGCAGACAGGCTCAGGGTCCCAGACTTGTGCTCTTCCCCCTTTGGCACCTCCTTCCTGCCACCCAGACCACAGCTTGCCAGCCTGACTTCCAGGACAGTCTCTACCATCCTGTGTTGGACTGGAATGGCTCTCTTGGTCTCAGATGGAAGGGCAGAGCGCCTTGCAGCTGGCAGTGCACCCCTGTGCCTCGCAGGCCCTTCCTTTTCCCCCAGCATTATGGCCTTCTTACACCTTCTTTCTTCATTTACAAACTTCTCCAGCCTCCTTTTGCCCCCTTTCTAATTCCTTCATGCTAGAATGCTCACATCCTTTTTAGGTAACCAGCTATCAGATTTTGGTCGTGAGTCTTTAGGTTTAGTACTGTATTTTCCCAGTTCCTGGGTACAAGCAGTTTTCAAAGCCCAGGGATTCCTCGTTGTGGAAGGAAGTGCTCCGTGGTTTCACCATGGCCTTCCTCCTGGCCACTGCCCCTCTGGGCCCTACCAGCCCCTTCCTGAGGGAGCTTCTCCCGGGCCTCCTGCAGGGCAGGTTGAAAGGAGAGCCATGGGTGCTGCCCCAGTGCCCCTGTGTGAAAGGCACGGGGCAGCCCCACAGCAGCCCTGGGAGAAGAGGAGGAGCAGGGACTCCCCGAGGTGTCAACACAGGCCTGTGAGACAGCAGCACTCGAGGGTGATGCTGTGGAGAAAGTAGTTACGGTACAGACCTTCTTTAGTCGTTAGGTATCACAATCCAAGACGTAAGAATGGGGCATCATAGGCATAGGTGAGATTCGTGGTTGCAGAGGAAGGAAAGCGATCACCGTGAGCATGTAGGGCTCCCTTAATGGCACCCGAAAGCCTTGGGCACAGGACTCCTATCTGCTCCCTCACTAACTGTCTCCCCGAGAAGCCACGCCCCTTGTGCAGGCGCCGGTGCATGCGCCTGCACCCACTCAGGGTGAGCTCTCAGGGCACGAGGGCCATGCGGCCTGGGTCGAAGGAGCACACCCCGGAGCTGGAGGCGAGTGGGGAGAAGCCAGAGAAGGGGGTCTTTGGGGTCGTGTGCACTGGGAGACATCCGCAGAAGTGCAGGCGCACAGGGGGTGGGCGTTCTTGCTGTCTGCTACCCTGTCCCTGAGCAGGGACTCAACAGCCAGCGGCGGGGAGGGGCCGGGCCATGGGTTGATGCTGACTCGTCTGCTTTCTTCGCTTGAAGGACTACGACCTCTGCATCAACTGCTACAACACCAAGAGCCACAACCACAAGATGGTGAAGTGGGGCCTGGGCTTGGACGACGAGGGGGGCAGCCAGGGCGAGCCGCAGTCCAAGAGCCCCCAGGAGTCCCGGCGCCTGAGCATCCAGCGCTGCATCCAGTCCCTGGTGCACGCCTGCCAGTGCCGGAACGCCAACTGCTCCCTGCCGTCCTGCCAGAAGATGAAGCGGGTCGTGCAGCACACCAAGGGCTGCAAGCGCAAGACCAACGGCGGCTGTCCCGTGTGCAAGCAGCTCATTGCCCTCTGCTGCTACCATGCCAAGCACTGCCAGGAGAACAAGTGCCCCGTGCCCTTCTGCCTCAACATCAAACACAAGCTCCGCCAGCAGCAGATTCAGCACCGCCTGCAGCAGGCCCAGCTCATGCGCCGGCGGATGGCCACCATGAACACCCGCAACGTGCCTCAGCAGAGTCTGCCTTCTCCTACCTCAGCCCCTCCCGGGACCCCCACGCAGCAGCCCAGCACACCCCAGACGCCACAGCCCCCCGCCCAGCCCCAGCCTTCACCTGTGAGCATGTCACCAGCCGGTTTCCCCA